>JAIXNV010000435.1:5748-28125 GCA_020917445.1 Riparia riparia
TGCTGGCCAGATAATTGCAAGCTGGGGATTTATCCATTCGTCCTCCAGCAGACTCCTATTTCCCATGTTTTTCCTGATGCATTGGGATGAAGCTATAGAGGTGTAGCAACTGCTGCTACGCTGACTGTGAAAAATTGCTGTGGGACGTGGCTGAAACAAAAAGCTGTTTCTGCTCCCCCAGAACAAGTCCCATGGAGCTCACAGGGCAAAGCCAGATTGCCTCTCCTGGTTTACGTCTATAGGTTTGAGGGTATTGGCAGAGTTTTCAAACATCCCTGGGTGATTCAGTGTATTAACCTGCTGAAAGCCAGCAGAGCCAAAGGGCAAAGGTTGCTTGGGCACTCCTGAAAATGTTATGCTGTAACATTATTCTCAAAGATCAGAGCCCCAAATTGGTTACACCAGCTTAAATGAAATTACCACTGCATGCCAATCTTCTCTCAAATCACTTTTGCTCCGGGGCATCATCTGTTTTAGTCAGGAAAAAATCTTTCTTATTTCTCATGCTGGAAATTGTACAGTAAGGGTCAAAATCTGGTCGGGCTCACCGGTGTCATGGTTTCAGCTGAGTTGATTAGGACGTGAATTAATCTTGCTAGCAGCAAAATTGAATCTAACTTATTTGGAAGCATCTGGCACTGACAAGGATGCTGGACCCTCAGTCTGTTTTGACGCAGGAAAAAACATCTCCTGTGTTTCAGAGCTGAAATTCACATACTTTGGATGCGAGCCCACAGTCAGTGGCCATCTCTTTGTGAGATTGCTGCTCAAGGCAAAGCTGCCTTAGTTCAAAAACTGTTTTGAACTAAACTCAGGGAAAATAATTCAGAGTTCAAGGTTTCTTAGAATCACAGGATGTTTTGGGTTGGAGGGGACCTTAAAGGTCACTTCATTCCAACTCTTACTGCCTTCCCCTAGACCAGGTTGCTCAAAGCCTAGAAAAGCAGAAGGGAAGGAAATCCTTCCCAGATGTCGTTGCACAGAAGGCATGGGTAGGACTGGAGCTTCACCCCATGTCCAGCCACCACCTCTGTACATGAACTCCCTGTACATCCTTCTCCTCCAGCCAGAGCTCCACTGGAGGGGAGGGAGCTGTGCATTATTCAGCACAGAACCCTCATCTTCATTTCTTCGAGCATATGCAGTTAGGGAGGGAGAAAGAGAGAAATTTTATATGTATAAAAAATATAAATACTTTTATATTACATAAAATATAAATAGTATAAAATACAATGCATTTTATATAATTTATTAAATATAGATGCATAATATTTTATATTTAAAATAAACATATTAATGTATAAATACTTATATATAGCATACAGTAGCTGTCTTTGCAACTGTTGCAGTAATTTTGGTTTAACCACAGGGGATTCCTATTACAAATTATATTCCTGATAGGAAAGAGGGGTTTGACTTTTCTTTTCATTACATTGGCTGGTACCACTGCACAGCTATTCCTCCTGTATAGATGTGTGCTCTTACCAAACTAATGTGTTTGCACCACAATTAATTAAGGATTTCTTTCTGTTTCCACGGGAAGTTAATAAAAAATACTTCCTTGTTTTTGCACGAGTTTTACACCTGAAAGTGCTGAATCAGAATCTGCTATGGTCAGAATAGTTTATAGCAGCAAGGTAGAAATGTCCTATATAAATATAGTTATAACAACTGCCTCGAGTATCTGCAGAGCTTTAGAAGGCTTCAGCTGATGTTTTATTTAGTAGTGACACGATGAAAAAACTTACAGAACATGAATAATGCTGAATGCTCAGGCTGTACCAGCTTGCTGAATTCACAAACTCCTACGGGTCAAACCCAAACCACTGAGATAAAGGAATTCCTTTTATTCATCTGGCCAGATCAAGTTCTCAGACCAAAGTTACCCTTATTTTCATTCCAACAATCTACAAACACAGTCTCCATACCTAAAATCACAACTAAGCTCTTGTCAAGGGTTTCTATTACTTTGTGGCAAACTGGTCTTGTCCTTTGTCTGTCCTCAGTCTAGTTCAAAAGCATTCATGCCTCAGCTCTCAGAGGCTAATCAACTCTTCAACCTCAGCATGTGCTGCACTTCAAACTCTTAACACAAGATGGATGTTGCCTCAAAAATACAGTTACAGTGAATAACCCAAACACACACACCACAGTCACAGCAGGGAGGGGGCTTGAAGGGTTTTCATACACCTCACTCGCTTCCTTTTTCCCCGGCTGTTTCAGTCTCCTGAAAACAGAACCGCGGGTCCAAACTCCTCCATCGCTTCGTGCTGGTAGCACGTCTCAACAAACTCTCTCACAATCTTTCTCACGTTCAGGATGCATTCACACAGTGTAACAACCACAAATCAGGATTTTCCCTTACAATTGCTAGTCCCGGATTCCAGCAAACTGAGCCCTCTATGGCACAGCAAATGGCAAAATCCCCTTCTGCCAGCAACAACAATCCGAGCTCTCCATGGCCCAGTACAACAGCTTAACAGCTTTCTCTGCTGGCAATCCAGTACAACTGCCCAGGTACCAATCAAGCTTGCAAGCACACTACAGAGGCACAAGTTGTGCGTGGGACGTCTCCCATGACTTACCAACAGCCTTTCCTGACCATGCCTACGCCTTCCAGGTCAAATCACTTACGACACAAACTCTTACAAAACACAACACACACGGTGCACCAATAATTCTTCCACAGCCTAGACACGCAAACCCACAAAACACAAATCTGTGCACACTACACACACACCTGGCGCGCACGGAGCCGCAATCAGGATTTTCTGCGACCCACAACGGGACCCTTTGCATCCTAAATCTCAGGCTAGCTGCTCGAATGATGGATGACCAAGGTACCTTTAAACCACAAACTGACAACACAACTGGTTGTCCTACTGCCGCTGTTGCCCCCACCACGGGACACAAATTATCAAGGCACAACAAAAACCGGTTGCCGCTCCCCACCACGGGACACGGGTTACCGAACCAAACCAAGCTAAACCAGGCTCTGCAGAGCAACCTAGGCATGCGTTGTGCACGAGACGTCTCTCAGTGGCTTACCAACCGCCTATACCAAAAGGTACCTGTTTTCAAGTATAAACATACCTTTTTGTCCGGAGTTTTAGTAGTCAGGAGTTCTTGTCTGCTGCTGGATGAACAGGTCAGGCAGCAGAGCCCACTCTTCCAGGAATATCCTGGAGGCGCCCTGAGGGGGTCCTCCACCCGAGCTGGTCCCACAGCCCAGCAGAACCTTCTCCTGCCTGGCTCGCCAAATTGAGTAATTGAAAACCGATACAGTCACGGACAAAGACCCTCTAACTAATTAAAGTTAGAAAGTGTTATGTTTATTCACCGGCGGGCGGCACGGGAGTCATCTCCGAAAGGCGTGGCCGCCCCGAACAAGGCTCTTTGCTCTCTATTTATTTTCCAAGACCTTACCTACAATACAGATGCATAACCCCAGCACTTCCCATCCCCACTCTGTATTAAAATGAGGCTATCGGTCCTTCACGCGTGTGCAATCCTTCTCTTGAATTGGGTCGGTGGTCTCGAATTGGGTCAGTGGTCTCAAAGGATGAAGTCAGGAGAGTCTTCATCAGGTCTCTGTGACCCTCTGGCACTGTCCAAGGCCCTCTGCTTCGTGATTGATTGATACCAAGTCCAGGTGCTGGCCATTGTTCTTACTGGTTTCAATCTGTTCCTATGACACTTCACTTACTCCACTTTTTCTATAAACAAGCTCATAATAGAACAGTTAGCTCTAGCTTGGGCATCTAATAATCATTAACCTACCATTTACTAATCTAACTTCCATCTTGATCGATATCAATTGCTTCTAACCCTTAGCTAAAATCTTAACTCTTTAAAGTCATGTCTCAGGAGCTGTGGCACAGCACGGGTACGGCGGGTCCCAGCGCTGGCCCGGCACGGCACGGCAGCACCAGGGGCCAAGCCTCGCTTTCTCTGCCTGCCGCGCTCATCCTGCCTTTGCTTTGCAGCCCAACCCCAACCCACCGAGGGCGTGGTAACAGAAAAACTGCTTCCCAGGCAGTCAGCCTCCAGCAGCTGTTGATGCCTGGGCTTATTCCTCCCCAGGCACAAGACTTCTCCCCTTCCCCTTGTTGACCTTCATCCAGTTTCCCTCAGGCCAATTCTTTAGCCTGCCAAGTTCCCTCTGAATGGCACAAGCAGTTGGTGTCTCAGCTGCTCCTGCCAGTTTTGTGTTGTCTGCAAACTTGCCCAGGGTAAACTGCTCCTCCAGCCCAGCCATTAATGAAGACATTAAAGGGCATCTGCCCTGGTCTCAGCCCCTGGGGCTCAGAGCACCAATGACTTGCCTCCAGCTCTACTTTGTGCCCCTGATGACAATCCCCTGGGCCCAAGCTTCCACCCATTGTTTAGTCTTCCTCCCTGGGCATTTGGACACTTTGTATTGAAGGATGTTGTAGGAGACAGTCTCAAAGGCTTTGGTAAAGCTGGGCTAGACATCGTCCATTGCTCTCCCCATGTGCTATCAATTTGGCTGTCCTGTCACGGCCATCAGGTAGGTTAACTGTTATTCCAAATCAACTTCTCCATTTGTTTGGAATAGTTTCCAGGATTAGTTACTGCATCACCTTTCCAGGGATGGGGGCAAGGCTGACTGACTGACCTGTATTTTCCTGTATTGTCCTTCTTACTCTCTTTGAAGACATCACACTATTCTAGCAATTCTGGTTGTTTACAGCTGTCAGTTCCAGCAAAAATGACCAGGAAGAAGAATGAAGCACTAAATACAGTCTGTCAAACTCTTCTTTCTGCTACCATTCTGTGTCACAAGAAAGATCCTGCTTTCTTTCCAGAATGAAACATAATAAATACAAATAACAGACATCATTAGACATTAGTCATAATAGACTAATTTTAAAAAACACAACAAAAGTCTCTGTTAATTGAATATAATTATGCCTATTTTTCAGGAGACACATAACTTAGATTTTCTTTCAGAATAAGATGGAGATGAAAAGACTTGAGAGCTTCCAGAATTTTGATATATTCATTCTCCCCAACTACTTGGAAAACTATTAGAACATTGTGAAGAGATAGTGCTTTTGAAAATCCCATTCTGAATTTCTGTAGGTTTATATTATATATAAAAGTGCCTACCGGAATTTTAGCAAACCTGTAGCACAGATCTGTCACTTTCAAAATGAGGAAATGCCAGGATTTGTTTGATTTTATTTTTTAATGTTGTGCTTCTGATTCCCACATTATTATATGCATGTGTATCTTTTAGTATCATGGTCACATACTCCATTTTCCTTCAGGTCCCCAACTCATCAGTGCTCAGAATAGCCAATGAACAACAATATCAATGAATAATCAAGATCCTTTTCCACCTCTTTTATTTAATAATAAACTCAGACACCATTCATCTTTTGGGACTCGAGCTCAATACTTGAATGCAAAGTTTGCAGGGAAGATTTAACTCTCAAGCCCTGTGAGTTTTCTCTCCTCTCCCTTTCCCCTTTTCCTTCATCTCTGGCCTGAGCTCAGAGCCCTTTCCCCTCCTCTCCGCTTCTCTGTTTGTTGCCCTGCAGTGAAGCTCTCACCTGCGGGTTCCTCGGCGTGTGGCAGCACAAGTCTTCAAAGAGCAGCAACAAACTCTGGCTGAGAGCACAGACACTCTCTCAGGCAGCTCAGCTTTCAGCTGCCAGGGCACAGCACACAGGGAAAGGGGTGCGAGAGAGAGCTGAGGACGCTGCCAGAGCAGCACTTGGGCAATCCAGGGTGAGAGTGGCTTCAGCCGCTGTTGAATGGCGCTGTAGGTGACACAGGAGGCTGCTCTGCCATGGCCCGGGGCTGTGCCATCCATCCATGCACACAGGCCGTGGAAACAGGCTCTTCTACAGGCAGGCTTCATCCAGAGCAGAACTTTGTCAGTCTTGCTAAAATCTCTCTCTGTCCTTCTGTCTTAGCATTGACAGTCATTTGGAGAACAGTAGGGAGGTGACATGAAACAATTGATTATAACATGTTAACAAATTTCCATGGGCTTTTGGTTTACTTAGGTTTGGGTTTGTTTTGTTTTGGGGCTTTTGTTTGTTGTGGTGTTTTAGTTGGGTTTGGGCTTTTTGCATGTATGGTAGCCTTAAATGTGCCATAAAATTCCCGTGCATTCAGGAGGCTGTACAGGGCCCTCCATGGGGATTTCCTTGGCTAGGCACAAGCTCAGAGAGCAGCATGTGGCAACTCAGGCCGAGCACAGAGGAAGCACAGGATGAGTCTGCAAGGTGCTCTGTAACAACAGGCACTGTTAGCTGTTATCCAGTGTGTGAGGACTACAGACCATCTGCTTCAGATTCTCCTCATAATGCACACTGCTCTTGTTTTGTATGATGCAGCTCTCTTAAACCTCCATTACACGATATTTGCATGAGCATTCACCCGGATGTTTGCTAAAAAAGTTCTGTTCCAGCTGAAAAGCACAGGGTATGCTGTGCCCTGAGCAATAGCAGTAGAGAAATGGACATACACACCCTTCAGGAGCAGAAGCAACATTAAATCTATGACAATACATAGGTGTGAAAATACAAAATCCACAAATCTCACAGTTGCACAGCCCCCACATCTCCACTCGGTTCTGCAGAATGGCATCAAAAAATGCACAGGTACTAAGAAAATGAGCTGGTGCTGCGCTTATTTGTCAGTCGGCACAGCTGCGGGAGGCAGGAACAAAGAAAGAAGAAAGGCAAAGAAAAATTCCAGATGGAAACAGAGTGGCACAGCTCTCCTGACCCAAACAGAACAGGGATAAAGTTGCAAATTACTATGAAAAAAGAGTTGTGCAAAAGGAAACCGTGCTATATAGGCATTAGTGTTCTTTCCACAGCACACAGAGTTTAGAGCATGAATATACATCTGATCTAAATATTCTTGCAAAGCGTTAGAAAAAATCCTTTCCATGAGGTTATTTACACAAACACACCCGTGATTGAATAAAAAACCTGCACAACTACATGTCTCATGAGGCAGGATACTCTGTAGATTCTCACATGAACACTTGCATAATTATATATGATACTTTTAAACAAATAAAGGTGTTTTTTTCTCCTTTTGCTTCTTTAAAACTCCCAAAATGTAATGAAATTCTCTTTTAAAACTACAGAGACTGCTGCATGCCTCAGCAAGACATTATTTGCTTGCTCACAATCATCTTTTCCCTGTCTATTAGTCTCCGAGGCATTAATTGCTTATCCAAACGGGAAACAGTTCACGAGCCACTCGAAGATAAAGATGAATGAGCCAATTTCAATGGAATTCATGTCATCTGCCTCTTAAAGATGAAAGACTGTATTTATTATATGTCAGAATTAAGTCTTGATACCTAATCAATGGGAAAATGTGAAATATACTGAGTAGATCCCCATATTGCAAGGGATCATTGCACTTTAGTCTTATTTGACCAAATTAGTGATCCAAGAGAGGAAGGACTGGTCAATTCTAACAGAGAAAGTAGGTGGAAGAGATGTCTCGGTCTGGTGCAGTTGGAGTCAGAAATGAAGTATGTGGGTTTGGAAGTTGGGAAGTGATTCTATATCAGGTGATTTTAACACAACATTACTAAAGGCATGATCCTCAAACAGACACATTGGCAACAAATATCATGACATAAGAAATGTTGGTATTCCTTCCATGGAATGAAGAAAGGAGAGAAGGAAGGCTTGGAGTTTTCAGGAGCATGAAGAAAAAAACCCAAAAAAAAACCCCCAAAAACACTTTCTTTTGGATCAATCTGGAATTTTCCTTAAGTAAAAACACTAAGTGGTGGGCTCTTCAGCCATTTAATTTTTTACTGAAATTCAGTAAAAAGATACTATTTTGGAGTGTAAAAGCTTTCATGTTGAAAACATGAGTGTGCTGAGAGATTTTGAAGTCTAGGTCAATGACAATTCACTGTTGAAAATCCAAGTCTGAAACTTTTCAAATGAAATGAGCCCAGATGAAGTAGGAAACACAAGTCCTTCCCTTGGCCCTTTGCTTGCTTGTTCTAGCTCGTTCCTGAGAATGGCAGGCCAAGAAGATGCCACAGAAATCAAAGGAGCAACAGGGCATATCTTTAAATCTGATCTAAATGTAGATCTGAAATAACCTGGAATTAGAGAGACATCAATGAGCCACTTTTGGGTCAAACTGTTAGTGAAGAAGCCTTTTCCAAAGCAATGACAGCTTTTCTCAAGGAAGTTGAGCAGTAGGACATGATGGCTCCTGTAGCTGGCAGGTATAAAGCAGATAAAGTGGGAAATCTGTAGGAATGATCCCTGTTATTCACTGATCCCAGCAGGATGAAGAAGCCGTTTTGTCAGACTCTGGGTCTTAGTAAGAAATGAAGAAACCTCAATTTATTCTCTTAGGCCAAGTTGTTCATTGTCAGAGGTCGAATCAGCTGCTCTGGCAGAAGGCGCTGCTTTAACTTCAGCTCAGCATGGCTGCAGGCAGCCCTAGAAGTGCTGCTGCACCTCAGCTGGTGCCAGAGCACAGGGACACCCGGACACCCTCTTTAGACCCGTGTGTACCATCAAACTAAAGGGATCTCCCCGAGCCAAGCTCTCCAATCCAGCACTTAGCACAGAGCATTTCACTGCCAGGGAAGTCTGCATGAAAGAGTACAGAGAAAAATACAATTATGAAACATATCGGGGATTCAATATAATACAGGAAAAATTCAGATTCTGGTACTTACCTTCCAAAATGAGCATGTCTATTAGCTGTTTTCCCTCAAGTGTAGTTAAGCAGCGTGCACTTTGCAGATCAGTAAAATTCTTCACTCCAGGCATTCACAGCTAGCAGAGCTCTCACACAACTTGTTTTTTCTCTGACATGTAAGGAAGGACTTAGTTCAAATGAACTGTGCTGCTTCCTCTGAAAGATACAAACTTATGGAAATAAAGGATGCAAAGTCATAGGTTCTTTAAGGCAGGCCACTGGTATCTAAAGTGAGGATTCTTTACATTTGGTATCATGTGCACATAAGATAACAATCAAACCATTTTCTTATGTTCATGAAAACTATTCTTTCTGCTCCCAGAAATTGCCCAGTCAGATAAAGCCAAACTCAGATACAAGTGCGTTCCTCACCATAACAAGGCCAAAGAAATAAGAGCTGCCAGTGATACTTTTCCTATGGTCAAGTTTGCCCCAAGTGTGGATAAAAGCGGCGTCTTCCCTGCTCAGATGCTTCTGCCTCATTGATGTGAGCCTGTGGCAGAGCATCCTGAACAAGGGGATGGAAGTTCAGCAGCACATGCTCAGTGCCGTGTGCTCTGCTCAGGGCTCCTGAGAGCTCCTGCAGCACTGGATAAAGCTGTGCCAGTGGGGACCAGCTCCTGCTGTGCCAGCCAGGCAGCCTGGCACGGTGCTGGGGCAGCAGGCCATGCAGGGCTGGCTCAGCGTCAGCCCGGGCAGTGTGGGCAGTGCTGCATTCTCAGCAAAGCTCTGCTGCAGGCTCTGGAGAAGTGCGGCTGATCTGTGGCATTGATCCCCGCAATCCCCAAATTCAGAGCCCGCGGGAAAGTCCAGCTGGGTGAGAGAGATCTTCCCACTTGTCCTGTGGCCTTTTTGGGAATGCTGCCAAAGGGCCCAAGTTCTCTTCTCTCCACCTGGAGGCATCGGCACATTCCAGGGAACTGTCAGTGGGGACAGGGTTAATCACGGGCTTGGAGACTACTGCAAACAGGGTGTCAAAACATCCATTCACAAATTCCTCTGTGCTAACACCTGTGCCGAACAGGAAGAGTCCAACATCTGTGACAAACTCCTGCACGTTCCCAGCAGCTTCAGCAGCCGTGTTTGTACACACATTGCAGGAAAGTGTGCTTGTGAATTCTCAACCACTCTGAGAAGCATTTCAAAGGTTTCTGCAATCAATCGATTGATCGATCAGTTGCTATTCTGAAGGGTTAAAAAAAAAATTGAGTAAGAGTTTAAAACAGCTACATTACAACTTACCGATACCCCAAATGAATTTTTGCAGTAGAATTTTTGAGAAATACAAACCCATCACAAACTACAAATTATGTCTTTCCTTTATGGGGAAACACAAGTAGTCTCCACAGAATTAATATTCCATGTTTTCTTTGTAGGTTCCATTCAATATATGGAAATATATGTTTCAGGAAATAATTGTAAGCTGAATTATTAAGTTACAGAATGCAGCAGAGGCCTGTTGTAGCTGTCCATGTACATAAACACATTTGCTCTCTCATCTCACGAGTCATTCTGCAAGTTGCAAGAAACAGCTGAGTGCTCTCAGTAACTCCAAGTAACTCATTCCTTCTACCATCCTGAGTGGATGGGCAAAAGTAACATGAAACAATAGAAAGAACTCTTCAATTCTATCAAAAGTTAACTCTTAAAAGTTCTGCTTTTATTCAGGGGAAGCAGATGTACCAACACATAGGAGAACAGGATTTTCAACAGTGCTCTTTGGTCTGGCAGTTGGTATGGTCAAGAGCTGCTTTCCTCAGGAACTGAGGGATAATCCCTCTCAAAGCCTCCAGGACTGCATGATGAGTAAAGCCTGGATGGACCAACTTGCACTCCACCTGTTAGATGGTAATCCTTTGTTCTGGTTTAGGGACAAATTTGGGAGAAAACCCCTGAATGGGATCCCTCCGGGAAGCAAACCCAAATGGCCCCTCCCTCCAACTGGTCTGGTAAAAAACTTCTTTGGAGAAAAGTGGAAAAAACAATTTTACTTAAGAAACAAAGTGCATACCAGTATAAAGAATGAATAATATGAAACAATAAAACCTCTCGTTCTGGAGTGAGATGGCAAATTGAGAAAGTCCTTGCCGTGGGTGGAGCTCGGCTCTCTCTCAGTCTCTCCTCAGTCCCAGTCCTTCCGGCGCTGCTGGAAAATGCCGAGGTCCAGGCCCCGGTGGGCCGCAGGTGCAGCCCCCAGTGCTCCCCTGGGTTTTCAGTCCAGAGCAGGTTTACACAGTTCCAAACAGAAGGAAAAAACCAGTCCAGGGAACTTCTCTGCTCTAGCTAGCTGAAAATAACTAAAACTGCCTCTTGCTTGCCCACCCCCTACTCCAACTCCCCATCCCCCCTTTCAATTCCCATCCCTCCCAACTTTCTCAAACCCAGTCACACTGCAATCCCCACATTACACTGCTTCATGCCACACCACACCACACCACACCACACCACACCACACCACACCACACCACACCACACCACACCACACCACACCACACCACACCACACCACACCACACCACACCACACCACGACACCTCTTCAGGCCACCAAGACCCCTGCAACCAGCCCTTGCACATTTCCAGCCATTCCAGGCCAGACGCAGCTTTTCTGCCCACTCTGACCCAGGGCCCCACCACTCTTCAGGGAACAAGTCCAGCCCCACATCCCAGCTCACCTTGCCTCCAAGAAGTGTCAACACATTGCCTGTGTCCTGTTCCTGCAGGCCCTTGCCAACAGGCTCTCCCAGCTACCACTGCCCCTGCTCTGCCATGCTCTGGCCCACAAGCTGCAAGTTCATTTGCTCCATGGGCCACTGGCTCAGCCCCAAGCCATGGCCGGGCCCTTTCCCGAGATCTCTGCCGTCACTGCAATGCTCGCAGCTCCCAGGCGGCTGCAGCTTCAGGAGCATTTGCACACCGCTCCCGGGGATGTCCAGCCTGCCACTCTTGGCCTGTCTGTGCCGGGCAGGGGCCTGCACTCCATGATCCTGCTGCCTCCCTCCCAGTTCAGCCTTTGCAGCTCCTCCAGGTGCTGCCAGTGCTCTTGGGGCTGGGCAAGGAGCGGCACAGCCCCAGCGTTCCCCTCTCTGGGACATCACTGTGCTGGCAGCTCCAAGGTTCCCCTCTCTATGACATCACAGTGCTGCCAGCTCCAACGTTCCATGCCTTGGACACGCTCCAAGGGAAGTGTCCAGAGCCACACCCAGTCATCAAACTGACCGGCCTCTGAGAACCCCGGCCTGCGCTGATGTGCAATCCTCTGCACTCAGCTCGAGGAAGGTCCTCCGGGCCACCTCCACAGTGCCACAGGCAAGTGGCACATAGACTTAAAGAGCTCTGCCCAGAGCCCACAGGGAAAGGGCAGAAAAGAAAAAAACACAAACAAAAGAACGCAACAACAACAACAAAACCCACCAAGAAAAAGGCCACTCTGCCCCCAGCAGAACTGCTCCCTCCTTCAGGACTTTGAGCTGCGCTAACACACAACACCTGAGAATGCAAGCAAGGACCATTCCTCAGGCACATCTGCTGCACCAGCAGCTTGAGGACAGCCCAGTGGAAGGACTCTTCTCATCCCAGTGGAGAAAGCCCTTTCTTCCTTCCCTTCCCTTTCTCTTCCCTTTCCCTTCCCTTCCCCCTTCTCCCCTTACTTTCCCAAACACTGCCTCTCCCCCTCAGCCCTGCCACACAATTGCTACAAGCACCAGCACCCGCCCAAAACTGCCTCTTGCTTGCCCACACCCTACTCCAACTCCCCATCCCCCCTTTCAATCCCTACCCATCCCAACTTTCACAAACCCAATCACACTGCAATCCCCACATTACACTGCTCCATGCCATGCCACACCACACCTGACCATGCCACCACTTCAGGCCACCAAGTCCCCTTCAACCAGCCCTTGCACACTTCCAGCCATTCCAGGGCAGACGCAGCTTTTCTGCCCACTCTGACCCAGGGCCCCACCACCCACCCAGGGAACAACTCCAGCCCCACAGCCCAGCTCACCTTGCCTCCAAGAAGCCTCAACACATTGCCTGTGTCCTGTTCCTGCAGGCCCTTGCCAACAGGCTCTCCCAGCCACCACTGACCCTGCTCTTCCATGCTCTGGCCCACAAGCTGCAAGTTCATTTGCTCCATGGGCCACTGGCTCAGCCCCAAGCCACGGCCGGGCCCTTTCCCGAGATCTCTGCCGTCACTGCAATGCTCGCAGCTCCCAGGCGGCTGCAGCTTCAGGAGCCTTTGCACACCGCTCCCGGGGATGTCCAGCCTGCCACTCTTGGCCTGTCTGTGCCGGGCAGGGGCCTGCACTCCATGATCCTGCTGCCTCCCTCCCAGCTCAGCCTTTGTAGCTCCTCTAGACACCCCCGTGAGACAGAGAAAATATAGCAAGGGTGCCTGGCAGGAGCACACTATATTAACAGAGAACTCTTCTTTAAAAGCACCAGCCTGTCTCATATTAGTTTCAAGTCCCCCCAGCAGATCAATCTTCTCTCTCTGGCCCAGTGGGACTTCCAAATTCTTATCTACGCATTCTTTGGGCCCCCAAACGGGTAACATGATATAGGAGATGGCCAAAAGGACAAAAGAGCATGTGCAAGAAGACAAGTTGAAAAGTTCAACTGAGAGGATGACTATGTATTTCATCCCCAAAGACCCCCGACGACCACTGGAGTGATCAATAAGGAGCAGTGCGCAGCCTCAAATAGGCGTGGAACTAATTTTAATACGAAGCGGGGACAGGCGGGGTTAGAAAATAAATATGCATTAGGCGTATCGTATAACCCGAGTTTGTCGAGATAAAAAGGGAGAAATAAAGCTCCCAGGTGTGCATGTCTTTGAGGAGTTATCCCCATGCACCTCAGCACTGAATAAATTCATACCTACTCTCATAACCACTCTGTGAGTTATAGAGTCTTCTCTCCGCACATCATTTTGGCAAGCCAGGCAGGAGAATCTCTGTCCGGCTGTGGGAGCGGCTGAGGAGCGGATTCCCTGGCGCGCCCCCAGGACCTTCCCGGGAGGGACCCCGGACCTCGGCTCGCTCACCGCGGGGACAGACAACAACCTGCTGGCCTTGCGGATAAAGGTATGAATTAAATATCGGGGAAGGGGCAGCTGATAAGTCATGCAGAGACGTCTGACGTGCAGCACAGCCCCGGTGGGCTTGCGAGCAGCCGGCCAGGGAGAAGCCGGACACAGAGTGGGAGGGATCGATCCCCGGCCGATAGCGCAGCCGATGAGAAGGGGTCTCACTGAGCTGATAGAGCAGCGCTAGCGACTCCGGGGGTGAGTCAAGTGAACCCTTGTTTTGCTGCTATTTTGTGTGAATGCTAAGTCCAGACACAGTGAGTCATTGAGTATGATCAGTGAGGGAGTGAGTGAGTGAGTGAGACGCACCAGAGGTGTGGAGCGATTGTGAAGCTCTATCCGCGTTTCTGACCTCGGGCAACTGAGGCGGCCGGAGAAAGGCAAAGCGACTGGAGTCAGTGTGGGGCAAACCCGAGTGTGAACGAGGGGCGTTATGTTTGAGTGTGAAGTGGTTAACATTTGTTCCAACTGTGCATAGATAAATTGACGGAGTCTCTCCTCAGCAGTGGTTTGGGCTTGATCCCTGGGAATTGATTGATCCAGTGAATCATTGGCTAGAAAGAGGGAATGAACGGGTCTATCTAGAAAGAATATACAGAACTTCTGCAGGGAGATTGGTGGCCTTGGACTGGGAACAACCTGCTGTACAGACCCTAAGTATTCCAGGAAAGGTGAATGGGATAGCCCGTTCTTGTGGGAGATTTAGAGATGTCAGAGGATCGAGACATTGGCATGGGTATTATTGCAGTGTAGAGATTGTGAAAAACGTTGGTATTGTTACGCTAATAACCAGCAGGGCATATGCCCCCTGTGTAAACTGAAATACTATCTTAATCAGGTTAATGTTGAACCTAAAACTCTGAAGGTTGTATGTGGAAAGTCATATTTGTGTGCCTGCAAACTGGAGCTGTGTGTGGGAGGATAATTGGGAAGTGACTCTGAAATTGTGTGAGGAAAAGTTTGGACGAAAACAGGACAGAACAAGGAGAAGGAAATAATGGGTATTGAACAAAGCAAAGAGATCCCCAAAGCGAGTCTGCTAGGTTGTATTATTGCACATTGGAAAAATATTGCTGGACATGGGGGAACTGAGAACAAGAGAGATCTTATTAGATTTTGCAGAGATTGGTGGCCACTATATAAATTGGATGATGGAGTGAGGTGGCCACCGAGCGGAACTTTGGACTATAACACGCTATTACAACTCATGCTATTTCTCAGGAGAGAAGGCAAGTGGACGGAAGTGTCATATGCTGATATGTTTTTCTCCCTTCGAAATCACCCTGAGTGGCAGAGGAATTGTGGGATCAGGGCTCCATCTGACCCTCTGGTGTTAGCCCTGGAAAAGAGAATAAGACAAGAGAGGAGGGCTTAAGCGGTGTTGTTCAGCATGTAGCATAGGGCAAAGATGTACAAAATCAGACAAGGTTTACCAAACTATGGCCCAGGAACAAGACCTGGTAAATGATTTGCTTAAGCCTCCCCACGTAAGACAAGAAAGGGATGAAGAGGAGGATGTAGACTCAGAGGATGCACACACCTCCCCGACTGCACACCAGACTAGACAACAGACACACATATTACAGGCACCTCTGTGTGAGGCAGTGGGATCAGAGGGAGGAGTGGTATTAGTTAAAGTTCCCTTCTCCACAACTGATTTGGAAGCATGGGAAAAGGTCGCTAAAAACTATCGCAGTGATCCAGTTAACACAGCCAAACGTCTGCGATATATAATAAAACAACACAATCCAGATTGGGGCGATATGCAATTATTATTGGATGCACTGACTGAGACAGAAAAACAATTAATCATAAAAACGGCAGGGGATCTGGCAGAGGATTATTATAAAACCCAACAGCTGGATGTGAAGGATTATTTCCCACTCCAAAACCCACAGTGGGATCCAAATAGAACAGCAGAATTGAAAAAGTTGGAAAGTTATCAGGAGTGGATTGCAAAGGGGTTGGAAAGAGCCATTCCCAAAACAATAAATTGGTCAGCCTTATATGCAATCAAACAGGGGCCCTCTGAGTCGCCATCTGAATTCCTTGAGAAATTAAGAGATGCTATGCGTCGTCACACATCACTGGACCCTGGGTCTGAAGTAGGGATACAGCAGCTAGTTAATTTATTCCTAGGGCAGTCTACAAGTGACATAAGGCGTAAACTTCAAAAGCTTCGGGGAACAGATGGGAGGAATTTAGAGACTTTGTTAGATGAGGCGTGGAGAGTCTTTAGTAATTGGGAAGAAGGTTATAAACAAGGAATGCGGAAGCTTGTAGCTGTTGTAAGTGAGAGAGAGAAGGGAAAACGTGGGCAGAGACCACCTAGGCAAGGCCCGTCCCGGCTGGGCAGAGACCAGTGTGCAATCTGTAAGAAATATGGTCACTGGAAAAATCAATGCCCAGAACAGAGACGGGGGGGGCTTTCAGGACAAGGGAAACCGAGAGAAAGGAAAGGTGACTGCATATGTGGAAGAAGACTGAAGAGGACCGGTAGATCTCACCCCAGAAGATCCACTGGTTATAAAATTGGAACTGGGGGAAAAAGGGAAAGAAGTAGAATTTCTGGTTGACACCAGAGCAACATATTCAGCCTTAAATGAGACTTTGGCACCTGTGGGGAAGAATTATGTTACAGTGATAGGAGCAACTGGCCAACCTGAAAAAGCATATTTTTGTAAACCATTAAAGTATAAGCTTGGAAAGCAGTGGGGCATTCATAAATTCCTATATCTGCCCAGCTCCCCAAGACACCTTTTGGGGAGAGACTTGCTAGAACAATTACAAGTAACCATTAAATTTAAAAATGGAGACGTCATTCTGGAGGTAGATGATGAACAATATATAGAGGCATTAAGTTTAATGTTGACAACCGTTCAAACAGAGGGGAAAATTAGTGAAGAAATAATAAATCAAGTGTTTCCTGGAGTATGGGCCTCCAATGTACCAGGGAGAGCGAAAAATGCACTTCCAATATTAATCAAACTTAAGGAAGGGAAACAACCAGTTAGAATTAAACAGTACCCCCCGAAAAAGGAAGATAGGGAAGGAATTAGTCCTGTAATTGAAAACTTTTTGCAATTAGGGTTGTTAAAAGAGTGCCTGTCTGAGTTCAACACTTCTATTTTGCCAGTCCGAAAACGTGATGGATCATACCGGATAGTACAAGATTTAAGGGCTATTAACAAAATAACTGAGGACCTCTATCCTGTGGTAGCAAATCCATACACTCTGTTAACATGCCTAACACCTGAGTTAACTTGGTTTACTGTTTTAGACTTGAAAGATGCCTTCTTTTGCCTCCCTATCCATGAGGACAGCCAGAAAATTTTTGCATTTGAATGGGAAAACCCCAAAAGCGGGTGCAAATCCCAGCTCACATGGTCAGTTCTACCTCAAGGTTTCAAGAACTCTCCCACTCTGTTTGGGGAGCAACTTGCCAAAGACCTGGAATCCTGGGAGGCTCCCCCGGAAGAGGGAAAGTTACTGCAGTACGTGGACGACATCCTCATAGCTACCCGGACGGAAGAGGCATGTGTAGCCTGGACAGTAAGTCTTCTAAATTTCCTGGGACTACAGGGGTACAGGGTATCGAAGAAAAAGGCCCAGGTTGTGAAGCAAATGGTAATCTACCTGGGTTATGAAATCAGTGCGGGACAGCGGACCCTAGGGCAAGATCACAAAGAAGCGATATGCCAAACCCCGAGGCCTCAAACGGTAAAGGAACTGCGAACATTCTTAGGAATGACGGGATGGTGTAGGCTCTGGATACACAGCTATGGGTTGCTCGTGAAACCTCTGTATGCGCTCATTACAAACGGGAACAGAAACCTCCAGTGGACAAAAGAGGCCACTCAAGCCTTTCACCAGCTGAAGAATGCTCTGATGTCAGCCCCGGCTCTCGGACTCCCGAATGTCAGTAAACCGTTTTTCCTGTTCTCCCATGAAAAGCAAGGAATTGCCCTGGGGATACTGGCCCAGGACCTGGGTCCATATCGAGAGCAGTTGCTTACTTCTCCAAGCAACTAGACACAACAGCCAAGGGATGGCCGGGGTGCCTCAGAGCTGTTGCAGCTGTAGTGCTGAATATTCAAGAGGCATGCAAATTCACTCTGGGCCAGAAAATGACTGTATTTGTGTCTCACACAGTGTCTGCAGTCCTGGAAGTAAAGGGCGGGCACTGGCTTTCCCCACAAAGGTTCCTGAAATATCAAGCCATCATGGTGGAACAAGACGATGTAGAGATAGTTGTAACTAACATTATCAACCCAGCTTCTTTCCTCAGGGGGAATCAAGGGGAGCCAGTACACCACAACTGCTTGGAGACTATCAAAGCCTCCTGCTCCAGCTGCCCGGATCTGAAGGACACCCCTTTGGATGACGCAGAAACCTGGTTCACTGATGGGAGCAGCTACGTCATCAGTGGAAAGCGACATGCTGGGTATGCAGTAACCACCTGCAGAGAGGTAATAGAATCTGGACCCTTGCCAACAGATACCTCTGCACAAAAGGCTGAGATAATCACTCTAACCCGTGCTCTAGAGATCGCAAAAGGAAAGAAAGTAAACATTTATACAGACTCAAGATATGCATTTGGGGTTGTACAAGCACATGGAGCCATTTGGAAAGAAAGGGGACTGTTAAACTCACAAGGGAAAAACATCAAGCATTCTCAGGAAATATTGCGGCTACTGGAAGCAGTCCAGCTACCTGAGCAGGTAGCAATTATGCACATCAAGGCACACCAAAAGGTGAGCTCTGAATTGGAGGAAGGAAACGAGCTGGCGGACAGAGAGGCAAAAGAAGCAGCAAAAGGTGAGGTAACAATCGAGGGAGCCTTAATTCCTGATGGACAGGTCTCCCTGGAAGGTAAGCCAGTATATACCAGAGAAGATAGAAAATTGATTCAGGATCAAGGAGGAAAGTATAACCAAGAGGGATGGGCTATTACTGCAGGTGGAATAATAGTCATCCCTTCTCATTTGTTATGGGCTCTAGTAAGAGAGGAACATCAGAAAACACACTGGGGAATAGAAGCTCTGTATAATTATCTAATTGAAAAGATTACTGCCAGGAATTTATATTCTACTGTCATCCAGGTAACCCAGCAGTGTGATATTTGCCTCCAGACCAAACCCAAAAATACTCCCAAACCAAAACTAGGTCAAATTGGAAAAGGCCATGGGCCTGGACAACAGTGGCAAATTGACTTTTCAGAACTCCCAAGAAAAGGGGGGTATCGATACTTGCTGGTTTTAACAGATACCTTTTCAGGGTGGCCAGAGGCTTTTCCCACCAGGACTGCCAAAGCCCGGGAGGTAACCAAAGTATTACTACAAGAGGTAATACCACGCTTTGGAGTTCCAGCCACAATATCTTCAGATAGGGGGCCACACTTTATTTCAAAAATAGTACAGCAAATCAGTCATCACCTGGGCATAGACTGGGAGCTCCATAGTCCTTATTGGCCCCAATCAAGTGGCCAAGTGGAAAAAATGAACCATCTAATAAATGAGCAAATTGTTAGGCTGGGACAAGAAGCTAGTTTACCCTGGCCTCAATCTCTCCCACTGGCATTGCTGCGGATCCGAACCAAGCCTAGAGCTAAGGAAAAATTAAGTCCCTTTGAAATGCTTTACGGGAGAACATATGGCGTGCAAAAGGGATTGTCCACCCAGGTAGGGGAGGAGAGGCTGACTGCCTATATGATAGCCTTAAGCAAACAGCTCAAAGCAATTGAGAAGCATGTGGCTGGAACTCGGAGCAGAGGGCTGGATGGGCCAGTGCATGACATACAGCCTGGAGATTATGTGTATGTTAAGCCTCTTACAGAAAAAACTTTGGAACCACAGTGGGAAGGACCATTCCAGGTGCTTCTCACCACCTTCACCGCAGTTAAAATCAAGGAACAGAGCGCCTGGATTCACCATTCTCGAGTGAAGAAGGCTCCAGAAACTCCTTGGAAAGTAACCTCGGGTGACAATGAACTGAAATTAAAACTTACTCGGGCATAATGAATACATTGTGGTTGAGAATATTCCATAATCCAGCATACAGGAATCCAATCAGTAGAATTGTTTTTTTTGTTTTGCCTGTAGATACAAGTGCAACCCAAGGATTGGAAAGTATCTCTAACCAGAAAAATGCTGAATGGCCTTGGTCCCAAGCTTTCATTCAGTATACTGGAGCCATGGGAAATCATTCCGATATAAAGGATTTAAACCTATCAACTGTGGTTTTGCATGAAAACCAGGTATATGAAAGGCAAGAATGGAAGAAACGAAAGTTGTGGACCCTTCAAGGGACTGTAGGGGAGGTAGTCAGAGTGGGATGCCGAATGATTAACGGGACTAACTATGAAAAGGCAATTCAAATTAGTGTCTCAACCTCTCCTACAGACTATCACCGGGAAATTTGTGATCATCTAAGTAAATCGGATTGTTGGTATAATTTTACGTTAGTACAGACGGTGAATGTGATCTGCCTTTGGGGTTGGGGTAATAAAGGGCTCTCATTTAAATTTAAAATAACAACTATACCTATTGCAACAACCAAATCAACTGTAACCCAAGCTCAGACCACACCACCTAAAATTGAACATAAAATTTATGAAATTGGCCCATATGTAATAAGGAATACGGGACAACAACAGCTGTTATTTAATCCAGAGTGGTCTCTTAAGCGTATTGAAGTACTAATGCAAACAAACTTTTCTGAGATTCAGCCAGCCTGCTCCTCCTTTCTAAGGACATCATCCGAGGGCTGGACAACATGGTTACAAAAGCAAGTACACTTCAGAGGCAGAATGAGAAGAGATTTAACCGGAATATTAGGAACAGGATTGGGGGTCTTAAATGGAATCGATTCGGAAATATTAATGAACAAATTAGCCACTGCCACAAATGATTTGATAAAACTAAGACAACCCCTGCAAACCTCTTTATTAGCACTAGGAACTAGCCAATGGGAAATTTCCAAAATACTACCAAAGTGGAAAGAAGCTGAGGACCAGGACCATAAGCTAATAATAAACGCACTAAACATAGCCCGAAACAACGTGTCATTAGCCCTCAGCTGCATACAGGCACAATTATGGATACAGTCAATCATTGCTCTAGTAATAAGAGAAGGAAATGAAGGTACTTTTCCAATTGAAATTAGGAAAATTGTCTGGGACAATGCAAATAACCTAGAAAGACAACTTCAGTCTTGGTGGACTCTGGTAAATTTTACCTATGACCCTACCACTGAAATAGCTACTACTTTTGTACTGACTATACGCAATGCCACAATTTATAACATCCACCCTATTATTGCATTAGGATTAAATCATGAAAAAACAGTGCTCTACCCCTCAGAACATAGAGCATGGGCCTGGGTAATGAATGAAAAGTGGCAAACTGTGAATTTGGAATCGTGTGTTAGCCGGGAACAACAAGAGTTCATCTGTGACACTAACATGATCGATGCACAAGATATATGCCTAGACACTGAGCAAAACATTTGCCACTTTGAGATTCATCCAGATACTAGTCAAAAGACTATGCTTGTGTATATCGGCCTAGGCTGTGTATGTTTAAGAACTGCATGTCTTTCTGTAGAAATAGATGATAACAATGTAACCTTGACTACTAGGAACTATTCCAATTTTTGTATATGTAATTTTGTTAAGATTGTAGGGTGTGATTTTTCATATTTAGCACTGGTTACATCTCACCAGTTGATAAGATCCAATTACAAAATGTACCATAAGTTATCACCAGCATCCATTGGAATGAACCTTACACTAGTGAGACAACTAATGAACCACCAAGACCTGACAGAAATCTTGAAAGAGATTCAGGGAAAAGGGCAAAAGACTCTAGTTACTGTCTATCATGATGTAAAAGAAATAAGCAAAGTATTACAAAGGGTAAACCGAGACACAAATCACCACTGGTGGGATGTACTCTTTGGATGGTCGCCGACTGCAACTGGGATTTTGAACACACTTTGCCACCCCATCATTGTCATACTGACATTAGTAGGTATAAGCCTGGTGCTATCAATTGCAATGCTTGTTTGGAATTGGAGGATGTTAAAACGGATAGCTGTACTGACTTCCCTAGCAGCAGACTATGGTAATGCAATGAGGGATACGTATCGAGATGGCTGGGCTGCGGAGGTGGAATGGGAAAGGAAAAGACATCAGTATTGCTAAGTAAAAGAATTTACTGATTTTCTAGAAAAGGGGGGACTGAGAGAGAAAATAAAGCAAGGGTGCCTGGCAGGAGCACACTATATTAACAGAGAACTCTTTTTTAAAAGCACCAGCCTGTCACATATTAGTTTCAAGTCCCCCCAGCAGATCAATCTTCTCTCTCTGGCCCAGTGGGACTTCCAAATTCCTATCTACGCATTCTTTGGGCCCCCAAACGGGTAACATGATATAGGAGATGGCCAAAAGGACAAAAGAGCATGCGCAAGAAGACAAGTTGAAAAGTTCAACTGAGAGGATGACTATGTGCTTCATCCCCAAAGACCCCCGACGACCACTGGAGTGATCAATAAGGAG
>JAIXNV010000436.1:0-28035 GCA_020917445.1 Riparia riparia
GCTACAACTGGTCAGCAAATCACAGAACTGGGGGGTGTAACCGGGGGTGTAAACCATGGAACAGGGGACCAACCACAAAACGAAAGGAGGGGATTTCCAGGGCCCCGGCCTATCACTCAATGCCCTCCCTGGAGCTTTCCAGACGCCAGGGAAGGGTTCTGGAGTGATAGACAGGGTGTCCAAGGAGAGAGAGAGAGAGGATTGACAACTTGGGTACAGGGGGAAGGGATGATTGACAGAAAATGAACTAACTCTACTCTGTAGTAAACAAGTCTGAACCAATACAGAAATAGGGGGTTACAAGGAACGAACCAATACATAAAACGTGTGTAAATTCACATAAAACAAATAAAACAAATTGTACACCACCACAGCTGTGAGCATTGCAGTGGCTTCAGTGCTCTGGGGAAAGATCCTGGCCATGGCTTGGGGCTGGGCCAGTGGCCCAGGGTGCAAATGAACTTGCAGCTGCTGCCCCAGAGCAGGGAAGAGCAGGAACTGCTGGCTGGGAGAGACTCTTGCCAAGGGCCTTCAGCTCCAGGACACAGGCCATGGCTGGACACTGCTTGGGGCCAGGGTGAGCTCGGATGTGGGGGTGGACTTGTTCCCTGGGAGGGCGGTGGGGTATAGCAAGGTGTAGTGAAAAGTGAGGATTGCAGTGTGAGGGGTTTTGTAATAGTTAGGAGAGGTAGGGATGATAAAATGACAGGCTGTGAAATGGACCAACACATGCCAATATTTCTCCAATTCAAACACTGTAATCAGGCTAGAAATAGAAATAAAGGAAGGGAGGGAAACTATCTTGAAGAAATGCAATTTTCAATTGAAAAATTGAAAAATTTGAAAGCATGTGAAAATCAAAGAGTTAATGGGCTGACAAGAAGTGCAGGGAGAGGGATGGAAGCTTGCCCAATTAATCTTCATTGAAATTGCAAGTTTATATTTCCTTTCCTGAATGAAGTATTTTCTCTGAAATGTTTAAAATAGGAAAAAAAGTCTAACTCAGGAAAGGAGATATGATGAGAAACAGTGCGAATGAAAACAGACAAAATTTGGAACTGTGATATATGTCCTAAAGTTAATTCGTATTAAAAGATATAAGATGTAATTCACCCCCTATAAATATAAGTTTTATTTTTAATCAAATCTACTATGGGTTAACTGAGACAAAAGCTGCACAGAGAGGGGTACAAGAAATTTCCTTTTGCCAGAGATTACACAGGAGGGACACGAGAAAACTATGCTAAGAATTACACAGGAGGGACACGAGGATACCTCTGCCAGGAATCGTTAAGGGGAGAACAAAGACAATGGAAAAGGGAGATGGAGAACCCAGAGAACCAAACGATTACATCAGATTGATATCTCATCTGTCTCCTCCCAACATTAACATCTCTACACCACACCTGGACATGACAATTAAGGACATTGTCTCCCCGAGCAAATCCTTTCAAACACCAGAACCCGAACATGAATATCTAATGAGGCTGCCTCGGACGAGGGAACCTCAGAGCCCCGATTTTCTCTCAGCGATCCAGTGTATAAAAGGAGACGGCTCCAAACCAGAGATGTGAACTTGGGGGGTGACATACTGACAGAGTGTGTTACCGTGTTTACCCAGCGCCGATCCCGGGCTCGATGTTGTCCTTTTAATTGTGGCTGAGACTGTAATTTTGTGTCTCAATAAAAGTCTAAAATTTTGATTTATAAAATTTGGTCCATCATATTTATTACAGTCTGGTGACCCCAATGTGATTGGCGTGATATTGGGACCCTCGGACCCCTGTCTCTGACCAGGAGGCGCCCTGCTGAATTCAGCAGCCTGGCAGAGCCGGCGGGGCCGTGTGGAACCGATCGGCCACACGACAAACTTAAAACCAAAAAGCCACACTTAAAAGGGATTTAGGCGAGGTCAGAGCTCTCAGGGAACTCGGGGAGGTCTGGGGAACAGAACCTCCGGAGCCACGGCGAAGAAGATCAACTCGTAAAAATCTACGTGCACGAAGAGGCCACGCAGGAAAAGGATCGTAAGTATTGCGTGGTTGAGTGGGAGTGACTGAGCATGTGAGTGAGACGTGATTTTATCACAAAGCGAGTGGGGACTCCAAAACCGCAGTTCCACTTCCCTGCAAGGGGTGTGGTTGGTTGCGGGGAAAGCGAAAGTTTCAGGAGAAAAAACACGCACCTCACACGTCAAGCCCAGAAACTCGGGGAGTTTCAGAAGGGGGATCAGTCGCAGGAAGGCTGAAAGGGAAGGGTACGTCCTTACAGGAGTTCCGGGACTGGTAAACCTTTCAGCCTCGGACCAGGAACAGTCCAGGGGAGAGTAAACAGGAGAAAGAGAGCTCGTAATCACCAGGAAAACTCCAAGAGGGATCGATCACCCTTAAAGGGCCAGTAACTGGTGAGCTGACACTATGAGACAAGGGAAAAGTAAACCCAAATAAAAGGTCACAGGGAAGTCTAAGAAGGGGATTGTTAAAGGTACCCCTGAAATCCCGATTGAAAGTCCTTTGGGATGGATGTTAGAACATTGGGAGGAATGTTGTGTGAGAAGGAAGAGGTCTAAGAGGCAAATGATTCACTACTGTATCGAAGTATGGGGGGGTAGAAGTGCGGGATCATGTGATATGGCCTGTCTTTGGAACATTTGAGAAATGGATTTGTATGGCTTTGGTGAATTATGTGAGGCAGAGAGGGAGTAAAGAGGAACATGAGTATGCACAAATCTGGGGACAAATCGATGCTAGACTTTTGCCAGTGAAATTAAGGTGTCCGGGGACCACCTCGGGTGGGAGCCTTTAGATAACCTTCCCCCACCTTACCTGGTACCTTCACTCCCTCCCCTTCCAAACCTGGGAAATCCACAGGACCCCGTGTGTGGGAGATTAGGGACAGGCGGTCGGAAGATATCTCGTTGTACGGGCAGACAGAACCCCTCCCTCAATACTTAGTTGGTTAGTGTCCTTGATAAGGTAAGCAACACCTAACTTGTAACGTAAGCAGATGGATGTGATGTAGCAAACAGAGGTTTTATAACTCCATGTAACCAGTTAATAAACACCATTAGCTGTCCACCACATTGGTGTCTGTGAGCTGGTGGCCCGAGCAGCCTGGCCGTGGCTGCCGTGTCGTTCCCGAACCAGGTCGCTACGCCTCAGTGGAGGCAGCAAGTGGTGCCGAAACCCCCGGGAGTCGCCCAGGAGATCAGGAGTCGCCTGGACGGGTGAATGACGGCCTAGCGGCGGGCCAGCTCGGCGAGGGGGACGCCCCAGGACCCATGAGGAGGATGGAAGCCCTCATGAAGGTCATTTTTCAGATTCATAAGCAGTGGGGAATTGATTGTAAAGCAAAAGATTTTACCCTCGCAGTGACAAGGCTTTTGCAACTTAGTATCATTGATCGTCCAGTGGATATCCTCCACCCAGATGTTTGGGATCAATGTACCAAAGCTCTTGCGGAAGACATAATGTCTTCTGGCTCAGGGAAAAATGTTAAGGCATGGGGAAATGTCGTAAAAGCTTTAGAGAAGGCTCTGAACGAGCAAGAAACCTGGAAAGCTGCCCGAAATTGTTTAAAGATTTCTCCTCAATTGGGTATCACGGCAGCAACGCAAACTTTCTCAGAGGGAACTGTTGTTAAGAATTTTCAGAGTGTAAAAGAATGCAGTCTGAAAGTTAGTGATAATGTGCAGAGTGTTGATGGCGTTGATTCTACGGAATGCAGGGGCTCAGAGGAGCAAAGGCTCCCTTCAGAGCCTCCAAGCTCAAGGTCAGTCGCTGAAGCGATAAAAGAGATGCAGTCATTTTACAACAATCTAGCTGAAGAAGCTAGGAATGCTGGAAAAACGGGGGAGGGATCTCCACCTTATGTGCCTCAAGATAGCGCTGAATCTGAGAGGGAAAGCAGGACAGAAAACAAAGAAGATCAATTAGATAGTGGGCTCGTTGCCAATGAAAGCAAAGAGAGCTCATTTGCTAATGAGCAGAAAAAGGGAAGAGAGCTCAAAGAGATAACTGAAGCTAATCTTTGCCAAAGCTCCCACAGCAGGAGGCGGGAGGAGTGCAGGTGTAAGAGGCGGGGGCCCAGAGGGAAGGGATGGCCCAGCCCTGAGGGAAAGGGGCGGGGGCCCAGAGGGAAGGGACGGCCCAGCCCTGAGGGAAAGGGGCGGGGTCGGAGCCCGACCAAAAGGGTCCAGAGCCCAGAAGCAGCCAGTCAGTTGACTTCCGACTCTGAAACCAACTCTAGCTCAGGGGACTGGGACAGCCAGTCCTCTGCCGCTGGCTCTGGCTCTGACAAAGAGGAAGTAACAGTATATAAAATCAGTAATAACAATGTTTCTACCTGGGTTGAGGGGAAGTCGGAAAAAGAACGAACTCCGCTCACAGACTGGAGGAAAATAAAAATTGCCTGTGCCGACTGGGGTCCATCAGCCACACTGGCTTTTCCAGTCCGAGTGGGGGGGGCAGGCGGAAACCAGAGAACGTACTCACCGGTAAATCCTAAGGATGTTCAAGCAATTGTTAAAGCAATCACTGACAGAGGTATCAATTCAGCAATGGTTTCCACTCTCATTGATAGTGTTTTTGGAGGGGATGACATGCTCCCATTTGACATAAGGCAAACCTGCAGATTGATTTTGATGGGGCAGGGATAATAGTTTTTAAAGACTGATAAGTGGGCAGTCCCATTCGTACCAGGAATTGGGTTTGCCAACAATTTAGAATAACACCCTGTGTGTACCTTAGCAAATTCAATAACCTTGCTGACTTTTGTGTCCAAGTTCTGATTGTTCCTAGAGTCCTGTATCACCAAGAAGAAGAAATGTATTGCTTTTTAGAAGAAACCATCCAGCTCCACAAAAGAGAAGTAATAACAGGTATAACCATTGCAATGCTCCTTGGCCTAGGAGCCACTGGCACAGCCACAGGTGTTTCAGCTCTCGTGACCCAACATCAAAGACTCTCTCAGCTGCAAATGACAATTGACGAAGACTTAATGAGAATTGAAAAATCCATCTCCTCTCTGGAAAGATCTATCTCCTCGCTTTCAGAAGTCGTCCTGCAGAACAGGCGAGGACTGGACCTCTTGCTCATGCAGCAAGGAGGCCTGTGTGCCGCCTTGAGAGAAGAATGCTGTTTTTATGCAGACCATACCGGAGTCGTGCGAGACTCCATGGCCGAACTGAGAGAAAGACTGGCCCAGAGAAAGAGAGAGAGAGAGGCCCAACGAGGATGGTTCGAGTCATGGTTCAATCAGTCTCCATGGCTGGCCACCCTTGTTTCCACCCTAATAGGCCCTCTCACATAATACTCTTGGTATTGATTTTTGGGCGTTGCATTTTGAACAAGTTAGTGTCGTTTGTTAGAAACCGTTTAGAAAAAGTTAATGTCCTATTTGTCGAACTCCTGCAGTTACCGTGAAGTGCGCTTGTTACTAATATTTTATAACCACTTTTGTATCCTATTATACTAACTTTAACAGCTTTTGCATTTTTATGACATTTATATTTTTATAACATTTATACTTATATACTTTTATAACATTTATACTTTTATAACATTTATACTTTTATACTTTTTTTACTTAGTCATGGGAGGGGGGGGAAATGTGGGAGATTAGGGACAGGCGGTCGGAAGATATCGCGTTGTACGGGCAGACAGAACCCCTCCCTCAACACTTAGTTGGTTAGTGTCCTTGATAAGGTAAGCAACACCTAACTTGTAACGTAAGCAGACGGATGTGATGTAGCAAACAGAGGTTTTATAACTCCATGTAAGCAGTAAATAAACGCCATTAGCCATCCACCACATTTGTGTCTGTGAGCTGGTGGCCCGAGCAGCCTGGCCGTGGCTGCCGTGTCGTTCCTGGAACCAGGTCGCTATGCCTCAGCGGAGGCAGCACATAACTAAGCATTTTGTTCCAGAAACTAATTATTTCATAGATCAAACCACCACCCAAACTCCCTGCCTTGGGATAGTCCCAACTTTGTCCATCTCAAGGCCAGTTCTATCTTAAGACATCCTGTATCCCATAACATCTGCAAAAGGCCCATCTCCCTACCTTGGAGTAGTCCCAGCTTTGGCCAATCTAGCTTTGAAACTCTTGCTTATCTCAAACTGCATCCTGTATCTTATTTTTCTCATGTAGCATCTGCCAAGGGGCCCATATGCTTTGTAACACAACCACATCTTCTTTTCCCTTTACTACTTTATCACAAATATTTTCTAAAATATATATTTCTAAAATATTCATATAATTACAACTAGCATGAATCATTTGCATTTATTACAATTTATCCCATTTCTCTTTTTAATCCTATTGATTCATGCTTTTTAATTAAAACTGAATCTCAATTTCTTCTATATTCCAAATAATGCAGGTTTTCACACTCTCTCATTTCAGCCTCTAATTTTTCTAACATCTTCCATGCTGCATCAAGCTTTTCGCATTCCTTCTCAAATTTGGTTGACATCTCTTGTGCTACAGTAGTCTCTTTATGTTCAGTCATCATCTATTTGGGTCCTCTCTTCTGAGTGTGAGTAAGTTTAGCTTTTAATATCATCAAAGGATTTGGTTTCCCTTTTGCTGCCAATTCTGGATCAATGGGCATTGCTGTCATTTGCATTCCTTGTATCACTGGGTGGATTAGTCTAATAAGACATGGAATCATGCATGGTAAGTATAATAATCCTAATCCAGAACATAACAGCATAAATCCCACCTTCTTCCACCAGTCTCCTCCAAAGAGGTTATCCCACAAATCCGTTTTTAGAATAGAATTCCATTTTTGAACAGGTATGTGCGCCACCCTTTTAATTTCTTCAGCAAGTTTTGTGATGGCTTCCCCATGATCATCTCTCTCCACACAGCACTCAGATTCGTTAAATCTTCCTCAAACTCCCCCTTCTTCTGCCAACAGATAATCTAGGGCAATTCTGGTTTGATATACAACTGCTCATATTTGTGAATGCTGCTTGGCCAGTAACTTTAGGGCATCAGAAGTATGGTTTGATACAACCTCCACTCCCGCCTGGAGTCTTATCAACCGATTCAAGAGATAAATTGGGGTTCTATATCCTCAAGATCCATCCTCAGCCCCAGTTGCTGGCTCATAATACGCTATGATTCTTTTTGCAGGCCATTTGTCTTCCCCCCATTCCTGGTTTCCCCCTGCCTTTGGGAAGTCGAGGTTTAAATCTCTTTTATTCCTTTCTAGAGTCTCATCAAGTGGTGTTCCCAGTATATTGCTCCTAGACCTTGGTATGATGAAGAAGGAGGGTCGTATAACTCCTAAGGTACAGGTTCCCTCCCACTTTTCAGGTAATTCACTATATACCAGCAAAAATTAGTTTGATTATTCAACTCACAATTCATTTGCTTTTATTATTCCTCAATACCCAGTAAATGTTTTTGGTCACCAGGTCTTAGTTTTATTGTTCGAATTAACTACTAAAGTAGATATACAAGGAGTATATCCTACTACTTCATTATATTTCCTTCCTTCTCAAGTCATACAGACTGTTCCAATTACTTGACGACTCAAAATCCATCTTTCAGGGTGTTTTAATGTCTTGGAAATTTGAGTATGATTCCATTTGAAAAATTGTTCTGGAGCTAGACTCTCACCTCTCCACAGCCATCTTTCAGCCGTTCCCACAGATCCAGCACTTGGATAATCCTAATTCCATAGCAATTTCTTGCATCAAATCTACAAAAAGGTTCTTAGCTGAGGTTGTCAAATCCCAGTCACTATACTTCTGTTTGAATTGTTCATACAGCTTATCCAGTTCCTTTAATTCTTTCCCTATGCCTTTTTTACATATTTCTTTTGTTTCTTTTTGTTTTTCTTCTTTTTTTTCCCCTTAGTGCTGTACCTCCTATACCTATACTTGGATCATTCCCATTCTCATCTTTATCAAAACAATAACAACAAAAAATTCATACATAGGACAGATTTGATCCCTATAAGGATAAGGAGCTGGTCTATTAAATCCTAAATTTTTCCCTACCAAATCCATTTTTCTATTTTTAATACAAACATCTATCAAATTGCTGTGATTGTAGCAGGCAGCACTAACATGTGGATGTGCCACAAACATGTGGATTCCATCTTGTCTTTGACCAACATGGACTGATGGCATTTATTACAGGGATCAACATTATTGGGACTTTGTTTTTGCATAGATTGTTCTCTCATTGCCCACTCTTGTGCTGCTTGTTTTATTATTGTTTGTTCCTGCATTGCTCATTCCCTTTTCTCATGGACTCTGTCCAGAGTGGCTCCATAGTTTTGGCCAGTTGCCAAGGGCATCACGACAAACACAGTGAAAATAATCCTCAGGAGTTTTGACTTTCTGCCATCCTCAAGGCCCGTTGGGTTGCAGCCAAGGGCCAAGATGTCAGGATTCTTGGCAGCAAAGTTTATATCCTGGGATCTAGTCACTGGTGCATTTGGTCTCACTGGTACCCTTGGCCTCATGCTTGTTTCAAGGATGGCACAGATTACTCACAGTTCTCACAGCACTGCCCTCTCTCTCTTGGTTAGTCAGCTACTTCCTCTTTTAGTCTAAACCACCAAATCTCTGGAGATGTGCCAACCACAATAAGATTTGCTTTTTCACTACTTCGGTTAACAACCTGATTTGTTGGTCGCTTTATGCTCCGAAGTTGGGGATTATTATTAAGTTTTCATCACCACCAATAGACACATTTGCAATGCCAGTTCACATCAGAAATGCGTCTATAGCCTGGCACACAAATTCCTTCTCCACAGCAACTGTTAATTATGATACACTGGTCTATAATACTATGAATTGTTTGCTCTCTTACCTGCTCAAAAGCTAATATAGTAAAAACTCATTGGTCTAAATTTTCTATTCATTGAACCACTGCATAAAAGGTTTCATCTTTATATCTCAAAGGTGTTCCAAAAAAATTACTGGAAAAGCTTTTTAAAGTTAACTGTTCATGCATGCAATCTAAGCAAGTTAAAACAATTGTCTCTCTCTTTCTTTTGTTTTTGTTATTCTCCACCACGAATAAAGGCAAAGTGTACAAATAACGCAAACCCATGGGCGACACTCTAAGCCATGCTTAGCACACTCCCAGTGTGTTACTTGTTCTTGGAGTCTCTTAGTAACAGGTGTTTCCAGTCTCTTTTTCTGGAATTGTAGTTCCTCAATGAAATCTGTTAGTGTTAGTTGCTGAGGGCCTCTTAAAAGATTTTCAATTTGTTCAGCTGATCCCATTGATCAAGGAAGTGTCTAATCCTTTCCCATCGGCATTGTTCTGCCTCTGAACTCAATGGAGTTGCTGTCAACAGCCAATCCAGAATGCCTAATTTTTCTAATAAATTAAAATCAGTTGCAAATGCAAAACAAACCTTTAATTGTTAACTATCAAAGGAGTTTTATAACTTGAACAGGTTAAACAAGACAGTTTATCTTTTTCTGTTGCTTCTGGGAATCCTACTGTATCCACATCATATTTTTATTATCCTTGGTTGTTCCTGCAGTGTTGTCAAAGCCACTAATTGTTCCATGTGATACACTAAATAAATAAATGTTCTTTGTACTTGATCTTCTATTATATATGTATCAATGTTGATCTGTGCTAAAACCCAATTTTGCATTCTAAAGTCTCGCTCTACTCTACTAAAGCATCATATACAATTAATCATAAAAGCTACATCTCTTTGGTCCCAAGGTTCAGTTGTTCTGTGCCAATGTCTTTGTCTCAGCCACTTCATGGTCACTGCTTTACACCGCTCACACTGATGACCGTGTTTGCAGCAACCTTGCTGAAACATGGGAACTTCTCTCTGTGGGATGGCAGGTTCTGACCTTTCTGTGCTAAGGATATCTTGAATATCCTGGGGCTGGGTTATTCTTTCAGTATGTGGGTGGCACACCAAATGTGTTGCAGCATTATGTGAAATCCACAGCCAAAAACGATTTTCCATAAGAGCCATAGCCTATGGGCACCAAATGCTCTCTTCACTCATGTTGTGGATTAATTACAATTTTACTTTAATGGTTTAGGACTCAGTTTTTTTTTATAAAATAAACCATTTTTAAATAAAAAGGTTTAATCAAATTTAAGCCTTTTTTAATTTTACTTTCAGGTCTCCTGGTGCTGAAAAACATTTTCCAATCTTTATTGTGTATAGGTCATTTTACCCCTGTAGCATGAGTCTAGCCTTTTTCTGCCGTTTGAACTGTGGTTTGGTCAGGGAGAATCCACTGTCCCTCTTTTAGAGTTGCTCCTAGGTTTTTCATGGCTTCTACTTCTGCTAAAGAAAAGTATGGTGTTTGATTTTGTGCTCCTGCTTCCTGAAAAGTCATAATTACATTGCTGTTTTCCCTCAGGGCAGCTTTCTTAGCTTCATCATCAGCCAAATTGTTTCTTCTTGTTTTAATGTCTCTCCCCCTCTGGTGGCCTTTCACATGAACCACTGCTATCTTTTTTTGGACTCTTCAAATCTTTAAGAATTTGAATTATCAATCCTTGGTGCACTAATCCTTTTCTTCAAGTGTTTATAAGTCCCCTTTCTTTCCAAATTTTTCTAAATGTGTGCGCTACCCCAAAGGCATATTTTGAGTCGGTGTATATGGTCCCTTCTCAATCCTTTAATAACAGCAATGCACAGAATAATGCATAGAGTTCACAGGCTTGTGCTGACCAGGACGGGCTACGGGGACCAGATTCTTTTACTTCCAGATTTTCTCCACTAATTATGGCATACCCAGATTTCCTTCTTCCATCTACCACTCGGGATGATCCATCTTTAAATAATTTTTCTCCTGTTTTTAATTCTTGTTCTTTCAGATCTGGACATATTTTTGTTTGTAACTCTATCATCTCTGTGCAATCATGTATTAATCATGTATTAAATCAAGATAGCCTCATATTTTAATATTCTGCCATCAGTTAACCATTTTTCAGCCTTTTTAGCAAGGATTCCCGATATATATTATGGGGGGTGTACACTTCCAGTGCCCCCCCAAAGCTTAGTTTTCCAGCTTCTTCTACTAACACAGCAATGGCTACCAGAGCTTGCAGGCATGTTGGCCAACTCTTACTAATTGGATCCAATCATTTGGAATAATATCCTACTGATTTTCAGCTTCCTGCCCAATCTTGAGTCAATACTTCATAAGGTGTTTGATCAACTGTATTAACAAATAATTGAAACGGCTTGTCTAAATTGGGAAGACTCAGTACAGGAGCTTGCAGTAGGGCCTCTTTAACTTACTCAAATTTTTCTGGATCCCTTTCAGTCCATTTCAAGTGATTGTTGGTTAATTTCTCATAGAGAAATTTTACTTTCCTACTAAACCCTTCTATCTACTGCCTACAATAACCCAAGGGACACAAAAACTACTTTATTTCTCTTTTAGACTTTGGGGGTCCCATGTTCAATATTCCTGAAACCCTTTCAGGATCTAGCTTTTTCTTTCACTTATGAATCCAATGACCTAAATACCACACTTCTGACTCTACAAACTGCAATTTTGACTTTGATATCTTCAGCCCATTTTCTCCCAGAAAATTTAGAAGCTTAATAGTACCCTTTCTAGTTTCCTCTTCAGTTTCTCTTGCTACTAACAAATCATCTACATACTGTAGCTGCTTAATTCCTTTGGGTAACTCAAAGGAATTAGAAAGATTTTCTAACGCCCTCCCAAAAAGATTTGGTGCCTCTGTAAGACCTTGCGGTAGCACCGTTCACCTTAATTGTTCTCTCCTACCTGTATCTGGGTCCTCCTACTCAAAGGCAATCCCTACTGCCCTCATCCAGAGGGCAAGTTCAAAAGGCATCCTTTAAATCAATGACACTGTACCAAATGTAATTAGGAGGTCTCTGGCTTAGCTACTCCTGGAAAGCGGGTAATGGTTCTTTGATTTACCACTCTGAGATCCTGAACTAGTCGGTAGCTACCATCAGGCTTCTTTATGGGCAGGATGGGGGAATTATGTGGTGACACACAGGACTCCAACACCCCCTGATGTACTGAATTCTCAACTACCGGTTTCAATCCCTTCCAACCTTCCAGTGATATCGGATATTGTTTTACCCGAATGGGGATTTCTGGGTTCTGTATTTCAATGCCAATGGGCTGAATGTTTAATTTTCCTTCTTCACCAGTATACCACACAGTGTCGCTAATCTCAAAATTATCTTCTTCAGTTAAAGAATAGATTTAAAGTTTTCCTTCACAGGGTGTTATTTTAATCCTCAAGGCTATTATTAAGTCCCTTCCTAATAAATTATTATCAGCCTCTGCTATTAATACCAAATCATTTAGTCCAAAATTTTTATCCAATTCATTCTGCACATTTTTAATTACAGGAACCTGAAAAACTTCTCCTTTAACCCCAATTACAGGGATATGTTCACGACTTACTTCACAACACTTTGGTAGTTTTCTTACTGTCGACCTAGTAGCTTCTGTGTCCACCAAAAATGTGATTTCTTCCTTTTGAGGACCTATTTTCCGTTTTATCAAGGGCTCTTCTAGGTGTTCAGTCCTCATTTAAAAGAGCTCCTGACCCCCCTAGTCTTCTTGAAACATTTTCTCATCTCGCTGCCTCTTGCTACAGAATTTCTGGAGATGTCCCTTTTTGTGGCAATAAAAACAAGTGAGTCCTGTATCCCTGGAAGTAGGATAAGAAGTTTGTAAGTGTCCTTTCTGGTGACAGGAAAAACGCGTGGGTCTCATATCCCCAGACATGGTACCTGACTTTTTTTGTTGTTTGTTCTTTCCTGAGCGCTTCTCTGTATTCATGGTTGTCTGTGTTTCCTTGACTGCTGCCAATAAAATCTGTGGTTTTGTCTTTCGCCTCTCCTCATCTCTTCTCACATACACTTTCTGTGCTTCTCCTAACAATCCCTGAAGCCCCCTATCCTGCCAATTTTCTCCATTTTCCATCTTCTTCCTGATGTGCCCCCAGGCCTTAGCTACAAATTGTGTTTTCTAAAGGACCTGTCCTGCTGCAGTATCGGGGTCTACACCTGAATATAACTGCAAGGCTTTTCTTAGTCTTTCTAACCAGTCTGCCAGGGGTTCATCCTTCCCTTGGTGCTCACTTTGAGCTTTCCTTATATTCTGCCCCTTGGGCACTGCTTCCTGGATTCCTCGGATAATCATCCACTGGAGATCACTCATATTCTGCCTGTGTCTTTCATTCTGATTATTCCAACCTGGATCTTGCATAGGCCATTTCTGATCCTCCGGGTCTGGCCCCTGACATTCTCTATCCCAAACCCTCATTCCTGAATGTCTCAGCATTTTTTCTTTCTTCCATGGTGAACAAGATTCCCCAGATAGACTGCAGTTCCACCCAGGTGTATATATTCAGCCCCAAGAACTGATCTAATCTCTCTGCCACTCCAAGAGGATCCTCTAGCAGCCTGCCCATCTCCTTCTTAAACTCCCTAACATCCCCTCTGTTCAGGGGAACACTCACATCACAAATAGATCCCTGTTCTGGGTTTGCCATTGGAACTTTCCTAAGCGGGTATAGTCCATCTTCCATTTTTGCTTCCCCATCCCCATCATCACTTCTCCCTGTCCCCCACCTCTAGTTCTATGTGCTACTGGCTCCTCCTGAATAGGGGGTGTGTTTGCATTTACAGGAGGACCCTCGGGGGCTTGGGGTTGAACGGGCTGATTAGGTTGCCTATAAGGGGGTGGGACGTGATCTAACGGATCATGGGGCTCGTGTCTGTCTTTTTTGGCTGCTTGCCCTCTAGTTTGTAAAGGATAGAATGGAAAACCCTCGCTTCTCTGTCTTCGAGAGACAAATTCACCCTTTCCCGTAGGAAGCCACAGAGCAGCATATTCATTTTCTTCCTGATTAAAAGGTTCATTTGAATTCACATACAAATTCAAAGCCTGGCAAATCCAATCTTCAAATGGTCCAGACTTTGGCCAATGTAAATATCTTTCTGGTTCATTTTCTTTGTCCATTCAAGCATTAAAAAATTAATCATTTTCTGCTTACTTTTTCCTCTTTTTGATTCCCATGCATCCCAGTATTGTAACATCAACCCCAGTGGACTGTCCTGAGGGATGCTCCCCTCCTGAGAACCCACCATCACAGTTCCCAGGGATACCAGGCTCTTGTGAATTTCCTTCATAATTCGCAGCTCCTGGGTCTAAGGAGTTACTTTTCCTCAGACCCATTTTTGGCAACAACAAACCAAGAAACCACCAGTACCAGGAGAATTTTGGTCTCCCTCCCTCACTTTGTGGTTCAGTCTCCTCTCACTTATTATTCTGTTGCAGTATCTTGGCTTTTACCAACTGTTTGCCTCACGCCTAATTTCAATCTTTCTCCCAATCTCTCTTTCCGGACTATATCCTTCTAGCCACTCTCCCTTGCAATCCCTCTTAGTCTATTACTAAAGTTACCGACTATTTTCTTCTCAAAGAAAATGGAACTTGACTCAATTGCTCCCTCCTTATTCACCTCGCCCAGCGGTCAGATCGCTCCCTTCTCCTCGAGAACCTTCCCCTGGGTTCTCGGGCCAGGACCCTCCCTGCCAGTCCCTCCCAGGGAACCTCACTCATTCTCTCTTTTCACGTCCCTCCTTTCCCAGCTGGTCTCCTCACAGAAAGCCGAAAACGCGGTCCTGGGAGGTTCACACTCGCTTTGGGGGTCTGGGCTACGAGCCCCCATTTTAGATATTCTACACACACACAGACATACAGCTGCCCGCCTGCTCAACCCCGTGATACTTAAACAGTCCATTTTCCCACACGGTTCTTGTGCACAAGACATTTTACAGGAACCTTTACCTTCAGCTGGCACTCCAACAGGAGCTTTTATGAATGCCTCCGATTGCTGGCTTCTTTTTCTTATACATTATCGTAATTGGAACTCCTTCTCCAAGGGAGCCTGGTCTAAGCTCGGGACCACCTTAAAAGAGCTGGTGGGGAGCTCTGTAGTGGTGTGGGATTTGGTTTTGGTTTCATTGTATGTGCTATTAATTTATGTTTCATTCTATGTATCTTGGTTTGTTCCCCCAAATGATCTTTCCCTGCTCTTCTCCCCTCCAACCGTTATATGTCAATCCCCCACTCCCCCCTCCTCTGGGGTCTGCCTGTCATCTTCGGGCCTTCCCCTGGAGCTAGAAAGTTCTTCCAAGGGCATCAAGTGATAGGTCAGATCCAGAGGGGGTCCCTCCTCATCATTTATGTTTGGTTTATGAAAATATCATTCATCCATGTGACCCCTCCCCGGTGATCCCTGATTTGCTCACCCACTGCCTCTTCTCCTGGTTCCACCCTCAGATAAAAGCTGCTGGCAAGCAGCCTGGGGGTCTCTGCCTAGGCAGTTACCTGGAGGTCAGGAGGTCCCACGCCGGGGCTCCAATTAAATCTTGGGTCCCATTCAGCAGAGTCTGCATTTCTATCTCCACCGTCGCTGCCTTGCCTGCTGCCGAGGTCGTGTGGGATCCAAGGCCCCACAGGATCGGGTTAGCTGGCACGGCCAGCTGTCCGTACCTTTCCACACCACGGTGCCTGAGCTAGCCCGGGCGAGCGTGGAGACCACGCATAAGGAACCGCAACATCCTTCTTTTATTTTCATTTCTTGCCTGATGTTAGCATTTGCACTGGAGTATTTTGGCAAAAGTTGGTCATTTTCAGTGCCCCTCATTTCAGCTCAGTCCATTTGGTCGCAATCACTCCTGTTCCAAATTATTTCGGTTGTTTTCATTCGCACTGTTTCGCATCATATCTCCTTTCCTGAGGGTTTGTTAGATTTTGTTCTCTGTATTGAAGATTTCATTCTCCTTTCCTGAAAGGTAGATCTTGCTTTGGGAAAGGGAATGAAATTTTGCGATTTAAATGAAGATTAACTGGGCAATCTTCCATCCCTTTCCCTGCACTTTATGTCATCCCATTCACTTTTTGCTTTTCATGGGCTTTCAAAATTTTCCCTTTTTTCATTTTAAGCTTGCATTTCTTCACTTTCATTTTCTCTCTTTCCTTCCTTTTTTTCCACTTCTCACCTGGTTGCAGTATTTGAATTGGAGTACGTTTGGCAAGTGTTGGTCCTTTTCAGTGCCCTTCATTTCATCTCAGTCTATTTAGTCTAAATCACTCCCATTCCCAGTTCTCTCTTTTTTTTTTTTTTTTTTTTTTCTTTTTTTTTTTTTTTTAATTTCCACTGTTTCCAATAATATTTCTATTCCTGAGGGATTGTTTGACTTGTTCTCTGTTTTCAAAATTTCAATGAGTGTTACTTGGGAAGCTTCTGTCCTTTCTTGTCATCCCATTGGATTTTGGCTTCTCATGTGCTTTCAAAATATTTTTTTCATTTTAACCTTGCATTTCTTCAGTTTCTAATCTTCTCCTTCTATTATTTCAGTTTCTTGCCTGATGTCACAATTTGATTTGGAGTAACTTTGACAAGTGTTGGTCCTTTTCGGTGCCCCTCATTTCATCTCAGTCCATTTAGTCACAATCTCTCCAGTCCCAAATTTTCTCAGTAGTTTACATTCGCACAGTTTCATTATATATCATTTCCTGAGTGTTTGTTCGACTTTGTTCTCTGAATTAAAGATTTCATTCCCTTTCATGAAGGGACGACTTTCCTCCTGGATACCAAATGAAATCTTACGATTTCAATGAAGATTAATTGGGCAAGCTTCCGTCCCTTTCCCAGCACTTTATGTCATCCCACACATTTTTATTTTTTATGTTGTGTGTGAATTTTCCCTTTTTTCTTTTAAGCTTGCTTTTTTATCAATTTCTTTTCTTCTCTTTCTTTTATTTACCTTTCTTTTCTGATTTCAGCATTTGAATTGGAGTACTTTTGGAAAGTGTTGGTCCTTTTCAGTGCCCCTCATTTCAGCTCAGTCCATTTGGTTTCAATTATTCCAGTTCCAAATTTTCCCATTGTTTTCATTCACACTGCTTCACAGCATATCTCATTTCCTGGGCATTTATTAAACATTGTTCTCTTTTTTCAAGATTTCAATGAAGATTACTTGGGCAAGCTCCTGATCCTTTCCCTGTACTTCTTGTCATCCCATTCACTTTCATTTTTTTTGCATGCTTTCAAAATATTCCCTTTTTCAATTTAAGATTGAATTTCTTCTACGTCTTTTCCTGTCCTTCCTTTTTTTCCATTTCTTGCGTGATTTCAGCATTTAAATTGGAGTACTTTTGCCAAGTGTTGGCCCTTTTCAGTGCCGCTCATTTCATCTCAGTCCACGTGGCCTCACTCACTCCAGTTCCAAATTCTGTCAGTTTTCATTCTCACTGTTTTTCATCATATGTCCTTTCCTGAGTTAGACTTTGTTCCCTATTTTCAAGATTTCAGTGAAAAGACTTCCTTTCAGGAAAGGAAACGTAAACTTGCAATTTCAATGAAGATTAATTGGGCAAGCTTCCGTCCCTCTCCCTGCACTTCTTGGCAGCCAATTCAATTTTTGATATTCACATGCAAAAAAATTTTGATTTTTCGATTTTTGATTCAAGCTTGCATTTCTTCAAGATCTTTTCCTCTCCTTCTTTTATTTCTATTTCTAGACTGATTACAGCATTTGAATTGCAGTAATATTGGCAAGTGTTGGTCCATGTCACTGCCCCTCATTTCATCATCCCTACCTCTCCCAACTATCACTAAACCCCTCAGACTTTAATCCTCAGTTTACATTGGAGCTTGCCAGGGCCCCACCGCCCTCCCAGGGAACAAGTCCATCCCCACAACCCAGCTCACCCTGGCCCCAAGCAGTGTCCAGCCATGGCCTGTGTCCTGGTGCTGCAGGCCCTTGCCCAGTCTCTCCCAGCCACCACTGCCCCTGCTCTTCCCTGCTCTGGGGCAGCAGCTGCAAGTTGATTTGCTCCCTGGGCCATTGGCCCAGCCCCAAGCCAGGGCTGGGGACTTTCCCCAGAGCTCTGTGGCCACTGCAATGCTCACAGTTGTGAGGCAGCCACAGCTCCAGGAGCCTTTGGACACCGCTCCCGGGGATGCCCAGGCTGCCACTCTTGGGCTGTCTGTGCCGGGCAGGGGCCTGCACTCCATGATCCTGCTGCCTCTTATTACGATCTGCTCATACAAGCGAGGGTCGTAATGGTTTGTTTACTGATCTCAGAGTGCAAAACACAGCACCGAGGGGATTTCAGTATGAATCAGAACAAATGCAGTTTTTATTGATTGACCATAGCAAATGTGATAGAGGGATGAAGAGTGAAAGAAAGAGATAGAGAAAGAAAGAGAGGAAAAATGGGATATAGCTACAAAAGGTGGAGACAAAATCCTGGTGTTCCGTTTGATGAGTGCACCTTTCATGTTGGGGAGAGTCTCTCTCAAAATTGCTGTTTTACTCAGTGGTTTTTATTACAGTCCTCCGTTGTGGGGGGAACAAGTAGTACAGATAAGTCTATTGATGCCGCCAAGCGGGAACAGGTAGTCCATGTTCTCAGCAGCAAGCGAGAGCCATTGTCTTCTTGGTGCAAGGATCATGCCTGCAGGCAAACATCTCACTTGGGTTAAGTCAGCCCCAGCCCCCTGTCAAAACAAATCACAAATAATCAAAAGGTTTTTTTCACAAGATTGCAAAAGAAAATCATTTCAAAACATGCATTCAAATTTTATAATTGCCTTGTGTCAATAGTCTTGGGGATGTCCATAGGGGAGAGGTTATGAGCATTAGTTATGGACATCAACCGTGTTAACCATTTCATCATTCTCCAGTTCATAATGAATAAAATTGCTGATAAAAGAAAACCAATTAAAACTAAAATCAAAAGGACAATGATGGGATGACACAATTTGTTCAAGGCACTTGTGGCAGTAGGTGACCACCCAAAAAGAATATCCCACCTCCTGTGCTCGACATCTTTTCTTAACCTTTCTATAACATGATGTAGTTCTTTCACATTATGATGAACACTTATCAGGGTTTTCTGCCCATCTTTCGTGATCTTTTTCCAAAATTTCTATTTAGTCCTGGTGAAGCAACAATTGCTTTACCAAAGTAAGGTTCATTGCAATGGGAGTAGGTGATAGTTTGTGAATCAGTGTGTAATTTGATTGCAAAAGGTAATGAGAGGTAACTGGAGCTTTATAAGAAAAATCGCATCCTGTGATTTTAGTAAAATTGCAAGCACAGAAGTTTGAATGATTTTTAGTATCTACTACTACATCTTCGACAAACACCATATCACGAGTAGTTCTAAAGCATGCACAACCATTACCTATATATATAAGGACTCTTTCAGGACCCTCGTTAGGATGAATTTCAAAATGACAGATATTTTGCTCAGTGTGCAGACAAATATCTTGAGCTATAACTGCATTACTTTCACAGATAAACCCTTGTTGTTCTCAGACAATACGGGATTCTAAGTTAACATTTTGCCATTTCTCACCAATCTGACGGGCCCGTTCCCTATGCTCGGAAGGACAGAGAATAGCTCGATCAAGATTCAATCCTAATGCAATGATAGGGAATATCAAATGACCTGAGGTTAACAAAAAAGCTGTGGCTGTTTGTAATGGGGTTCTAAGTAAAATTCACCAAGTTCCACCAGGATTGGAATTCTCTTTCAAAATCAGTGGCATTGTCCCAAATGATTTTCCATATTTCAGTAGGAAAAGTGCCTTCTTCACCTTCTCTTATAATAGAGGCAGTAACTGACTGCATCCACAGTTAAGCCTGGGTACAGCTGAGGGCCAAAGAAACATTGTTTTGTGTAGAACTGAGTGCATCAATTACCAATTTATGGTCATTCACATTTACCTTTTCCCAGTTTGGTAATATGTTTGATAACAACCACTGATGTGTTCCAAAAGCCAAGAAGGACGACTGTAGTGGTTGTTGTAATTTAGTCAAGTCTCTAGCTGTGGCAGCCAATTTATTCATTATTACTTCTAAATCAATACTATTTAGAATTCCCAATCCTGTTCCCATAACACCAGTTATGTCTCTAAGTGTCTACTTTCTAAAAGAGTTCCACTTTTGCAACCAGGCTGTCCAACCTTCAAAGGAAGTCTGCAAGAAAGGTGAACAAGCTGGCTGAATTTCTGAGACATTATTTTGCATCAGCAATTTGGCTTGCTTAAGAGACCATGCTGGATTGAACAGTATTTGTTGTTGTCCTGTCTTCCTAATTATATATGGTCCGATTTCAGAAATTCTCAGGCTAAGCATAACCAGTGGCTGGGTTGGAGTGATGGTAATATGAGCTGCAGTAAATTGGGCTATAACATTTATTTTAAACTTAAAAGAAAGCCCTTGAGTATTTTTGGCCCAAAGACAAACTATTTCTACAGTTTGTGCTAGTGTGAAATTGTGCCAACAGTCCTGTACGCTTGGATGTGTGCAGGCCTCTTTGTGCTTATATATTTGGTTTGTCAGAACACTCATGGAGGTTGCCTTACTATAGGTGGTTCCATTAATCATTCAACACCCTATACTAATTTTATCTCCCACTATCCCTTGAAGCTGCCAAGTTTTTTGTTTTTCCCATTCCTGCCTAGTATATACTTGATTTTAATGCATAACAACAGCTGAGAGGTTTAAGTCTTCCACATTTCCCATGGAGCCAGTAAAATGAACAGAAGCTTGGTACCAGGGCCATTCAGTATCATATTGAAAAAAGGGGTTTTCAGTCTCTTTCACCTGTTGGGGGGTGACTACTGTACTCAGTGTGGGCTTTGTTATAGGGTTTATCTTAAATTTGTAAACTAGACCTTTAAAACCCAACGGATCCCTCAAGTTATTTTGCCAACGGCATGTCACATAAGTTGGTTTGCCAAAACCAAAACTATACCAGCAATCAGTTGGTTCATTATTACAATCCCTTGTAATTGCAATATTGTTGGTTCTGGGGCCTGAAGTGTAATTACCCACATGCTCTTGATGGCAGCACAGGGTAAGGGGAATTTGTTTAGTACAATTCCACTTTTTTGTAGGGCACAGTTCTGCTGTAGGGATATACGAATAGTTTTTTACACCTGCTTCTAAAAAATTTCCAGCAATTGTCGTGGAGGAGGCTTTCTCATGGAGAGATCCTTCCACTTTTCTGCATGCTATCATATTTACTTCGCCCACTGTTCCACTTAGGGTTTTGATCCAGTCCTTCCGATCCCATCCCCACTCATTTAGACAGTATGCCTCAGAGCCATGCTGCACTACAGTTGCTTGGTTCAGATGGCGATCTTTGGGATAAGATCCTAAAACATTTGTGTGCTTGATGATAGCTTCAGACCACTGCCACTCGGAAGAATTCTGGCTGTGGTATTGTGGTAGGATGCAGAAAAATATCACCAGTTTTATCATGGTTCAGATGATCCTCATGTCCCTCAGGGTTCTTCTGTAAATGTAACCAACAGAAAAATCCTGCTACTAGGAGGCAGAGACAATGGTTAGAATGGTGGAATTATCCAGGGTGGGTTTATCCAATGCTCTTTCCTTAGGGCATCAGAGGCTACTCATGCATATTTATTCAGAGGGGTTTTTAGTACTAGGGGTACTTCCCCTACAGTAGGAAGATCCACCAGAACAAGTTGTCCAGGGTAAGGTGCAGGATTCTTGGGATCATCAGGTCCCTGTAGTGAAGGAATCATGCTTGAAGCCGCTGGGCAGAAAGCAGTGATTTTGGGACACCCGTTTAGTCCCCATCTACCATTCACTCCTTTAACTGCTTCCCATAACCGGACATCCCAATTTCCCTCCTGTGGTTTCAGAAGTTGTTTCAAGAGACCATTGGTCCTTTCTATGATCCCGTTAGCTTGAGGATAGTAAGGGGTGTGAAAAATCCATTTAATTCCCTCACTTTTTACCCACTCCTGTACACTCTAGCAGTGAAGTGGGATCCGTTATCAGATTGAATTTCCTGAAGTTTTGGGAATATTCCAAACCACTCCTGTAAAGGTGATGTCTCGGGGAGCAGCCAGAGTCAGTCACGCTCTTCACAGAAGTAATGGTGAATGCTCATTTATTGAGGGTACACAGGGTTCTTTTATACATATAATTCTTGTGCATAAGCTGTTCACACAGCATTTTGCTACTTGTTATTGGTTACCTCCTGGTGTCCATGAGCCCTAAGTAGATATACTATTGGCTAATGTTATCTGCATAAAGCATTCTGTTGCAGTTACCTGTTTACAACTTTGTTCTGGGGCCAAGGGCTCATTCCCACACTCTTCGACCTTGAAGTGCTAAGGCAAACAGTATTTTCCCAACACTGCAAGGCCTCTCTGTTTCTATCTCCAGAAATCCTTCTACAATTCCTGCTTTTTCTTTTGCACAAGCCAAGCATTAGTTATTGTCTTATGCAATATATTCTTAATACAAGACATTACACAACTTAGTACTAATAATTCTACTAATACAAGTAATAATAGAACAAACACTTGTTTAAAACCAAACTTCAGCCATCCCATAATCCCAAGGCTACTTAACTAATCTCTAAACGCATCATCATTTTCTTTTAAATCATGTAATTTGTTCTTCATTAATTGCAATTTTTTTGTGAATTGATCTAGAATGGTCAGACAGGTTCATGCAACACATTCCTTCAAGCTCTTCACACCTGTGGTTATGTACTAAAAGCAAAAATCAATCGCAGTACGGTTTTGCAAAACAGCATGATTAACACTGCTACCATCCGCTAATAGCTCATCTAAAATCTGACTAGTCACATTCAATTCTGATTTTGTCCAGCATGCTATCTGCTTTAATGTGGTCATTGCTGTGTGTCCTGGTTTGGGGACAAATTTGGGAGAAAACCCCTGTATAGGATCCCTCTGGGAAGCAAACCCAAGTGGCCCCTCCCTCCAACCGGTCCGGTAAAAAAACCTCTTTGGAGAAAAGTGGAAAAAGCTATTTTACTAAACAAATGACGTGCATACAAGTGTAAAGAATGAATAATATGTGTAATAAATACGATGGACCAAATTCTATAAATCAAAATTTAGAATTTTATTGAGAGACAAAATGACAGTCTCTGATAGCCACAATTAAAAGGACAGCGTCGAGCTGGGATCGGTGCTGGGTGAACACGGTAACACACTCTGTCAGTGTGTCACCCCCCAAGTTCACATCTCTGGTTTGGAGCTGTCTCTTTTTATACACTGGATCACTGAGAGAAAATCGGGGCTCTGAGGTTCCCTCGTCCGAGGCAGCCTCATTAGATATTCATGTTCGGGTTCTGGTGTTTGAAAGGATTTGCTCGGGGAGACAATGTCCTTAATTGTCGTGTCCAGGTGCTGTGTAGAGATGTTAATGTCGGGAGGAGATGGATGAGATATCGATCTGATGTAATCATTTGGTTCTCCGGGTTCTCCATCTCCCTTTTCCGTTGTCTTTGTTCTCCTCTTAACAATTCCCGGCAGAGGTATCTTCGTGTCCCTTTCCATGTAATTCTTAGCATAGTTTCTCGTGTCCCTCCTGTGTAATCTCTGGCAAAGAGAAATTCCTTGTACCCCTCTCCGTGCAGCTTTCGTCTCAGTTAACCCATAGTATATTTGATTAGAAATAGAACTTATATTTATAGGGGGTGAATTACATCTTATATCTTTTAACATGAATTAACTTTAGGACATATATCACCCCCCCCCCCCCCTTCTATCTTCACCTATTTAATTCATGTTCCAGTTATAGTCTTTTTTCCTCTTTCAAGATAAAAAAGCCTCTTAACCAACCTTTTATTTCCTTGTCTATTATTCATGCGGTATTCCTTCTTCCGATTCACCCCAATAAGTATTCTCTACATTCCCTTCCTGTACTCGAGCTTCAAATTTTGTGAGTACTTCTGCAGCTCTACTTTTCTTCTCATTTAATTTCATGATTTTTGAAACAGCATTATTTTTACTTAGTCTCCCTGAAGCCAACTCAGGGTCCATAGGTAGTGATGCAATTTGCATTCCTTGGACTACTGTGTGAATTAGTCTGATAAAACAGGGTATTAGACATGGTAGAAAGATTAACCCAGCCACTGAACATAAAATGAAAAGTCCTACTTTCTTCCACCACTCTCCTGCCCCAAACAATTGGTCCCACCAGGAAGCCTGAAGTATTGAATTCCATTTTCTATATTGGCACATGAGCTACCTTTTTAATTTCTGCGGCCAAACCACTCATTGTTTCTCCATAGTCGTTAATCTCTATGCAGCATTCTGAATCATTGCATTTCCCGCACACACCTCCCTCCTCTGCTAACAGGTAGTCTAGGGCGATTCTATTTTGGTAAACAAAAGCCCTCATTTGTGAGTGCTGTCGGGCTAAGAGTTCTAACCCATCTGAGGTGTGATTGGAAACTATCTCTACCACAGCTTGCAGCCGGATTAATCGATTTAGCAAATAGACTGGAGTTCTGTAACCCCAACTTCCATCTTGTGCCCATGTAGCGGGGCCATAGTATTCTATTATGCGTTCTGCAGGCCATTCTTCATTCCCCCATTTCTGGTTTCCTCCGTCCTGCGGGAGTTCCCTTTTTGTCTCTCGTCTTTTTATGACTGAGAGTCTCATATAATGGAGCCCCTAGCAGGTTACTGCCTGATCTGGGTAACGTGAAGAAAGAGGGTCTAATCATCCCCAGGGTACAGGATCCTTTCCATTTTTGGGGTAATTGGCTATAAGCCTTTTTCCCGCAGATCCAGTAAATTCCACTCGGGGCTTTCCACTTAATGTCTACATTTTCTGGCTTTTCCCAAAACTCCTTAAGGTCTGTTAGGGAATAGTAGGGATTAGCATTAGCTAATTCATGCCCACATAGTTCAATTTCTTCTATCCAGTTACATCCTCTCTTTCTTTCTTTGCCCCAGTACCCATTTGGTGGTTCGGGCTGCCACACTCTAGTCTTATTGTTAGAGTTCACTGTCAACATGGATATGGGGTGTAACCCACGGTTTCAATGTATGCGCTCCCTTCCCTGCTGATACAAATGGTCCCTATTATTCTCTCATCTAAGGTCCATCCCTCGGGCTGGGTCATTGTTTTTAACAGTTTGTTATCCCATCTTAGGATTTGTTCAGGAGCTAAGCTTTCCCCTTTCCAGGGCCATCTTTCAGCTGATTTTAAACCCCCACAAATCCAACAGTTGGTTAGTCCTAATTCAGTGGCAATCTCCTGTACTAGATCCAAAAAGAGATTTTTGCTAGAGGCAGATAAGCTCCAGTCACTAGATTGTCTTTCTAATTGCTCATACTGTTCGCTGAGTGTACTCATTCTCTCCTGCTCCATCTTTTCCTTTTTGCCTCCAATTCTTGCTTTTTCAGCTCCAAGGCTACCCTTTTTATCTTAGTTTCTGGGTCCAACCCTTCCTCATCTTTAGAAAAACAGAATACCTTATCTAGTTTTAAACAAAATCTTTCATCGTTATCGCTTAATAAATCTAGTAAGGATAGGTCCATTGTTCAGGGAAGCTGCTTGAAGTTTTTCATTCTGTCCTACCCAATATGTTTTTCCATTGAGGGTACACATTTCTAACTTGCTTTTATCTTAACACAATCTGTTTACTTGTAAATATCCTGCAAAAGTAGATTCCCGTTTACCCCCAAATCACACAGTTTTATTACAATCTCTACATATGGGGATTATGGGTATGTTACTTAGCCCTCTCTTTTTCCTAGACATTGCCATTGGGTGATTGGCTTTTTCTTTTGTTTTGTTAATTTGGAGCCCACTATCATTATGTTTGTAGTTTTCCCCCCTTTGCATTTTTGGACAGTTAATGTGTACCCTTGGTTCTACGTTTTGGCCCCAGTTAGGCTCTATCTGAGTCTCCTGTGGGTCAGTTTCTTTCCCCATTCTCTCCTGAGGATTGGGGAGGCCACTCGTGAGGTACACGGCTCGGCTCAGGATCACCAGGGTTACCCATAGGCGTATCCCTCTGCCCATCCCTTTGCCCCCCGGTTTGCCACCGGTGGCGGGGTAAACCATCTTCTTGGCAGCAAGGATATTCTTCCAGGCCCCCGTGGGTGCTCCTCTGAGCATACCGTCTTTTGTACTGTTCCCACTTGGCCAATTTTATCTGGTTGGCTATGCAGGGTACCTTTACTGTCCTCCTACACTCAATTACTAGTGGTTCCGCCTTTTTGTTCAATTTTCCCCTTATCCCGTTTGTGAAGAAGTGGAACCACTCAAAAGAATCTAATTCCAAAAGGCCCGTTTCAGTGGCAATGTGTAGAAAAAGGTCTGTGAGCCTCCTTTCCTCCTCTAAACAATTTCCACACAAAACCCAGGGCTTGGCTCCCCAGTCACAATGAGTCACCCAAATTTGTTTGCAATACCCGCACTTAAAGTGAACAAAAGAATAGCGGGGACACCCTGCTTGGTTACAACTTAGCCGGTAAGCGCTGGTCATTGGGTTTTTCGGTGAATCCTCAGCTTTAAATCTCCTGGAGTTGAGGTGATTTTCCACTGCGGAGAGTTGTTTTGTGGTTCAATTCTTTTTACTCGAGACGAGTGGGTCCAGGCTCTTTCTGCTGTTCTCACAGCTGTGTCTGTGGTAAGGAGGACGAGGAGAGGTCCTTCCCAGTGAGGCGATAACGGTTTTTCTTTCCACGTCTTGATCAGCACCTTGTCCCCTGGATCTTGTGAATGGCAAATCCCAAGGGTGTGCGCTGTGCTATTAGTCCGCGTTTCCGGAGTTCCTGTAAATTTTTATTGATTAAGACAAGATAAAACTGGATATGGCAATCCTCCACTCGGGGGTGTCCCACTGGCATTCCATGTTCATATGGCATTCCATAAAACATTTTGAAAGGGGACCGACCGGATCCTGAATGGGGTTGTGTCCTAATGTTCAGGAGTGCTAAGGGTAGGTACTTTACCCATGACATCTTAGTTTATAGCATAAGCTTTGATATCTGCGCTTTTAATGTCTGATTCATTCGTTCCACCTGTCCCGAACTCTGGGGATGCCAGGGTGTGTGATATTCCCATCTGATCCTGAGGGCATCCGCCAGATGTTTTGTGATTTTGGAGGTGAAGTGTGTTCCCTGATCTGAATCAATGGAGTCAGGGATCCCATATCTAGGTATTATTTCTTCTAATAACCTTCGTATTACCATCTGGGCTGTTGACCGGGAGCTTGGGAATGCCTCCCCCCAGTGGGTCAATTGGTCCACTATTAATAATAAATAACTATGACTTCCAATTTTTGGTAATTCGGTGAAGTCTACCTGAATTCTCCCAAAGGGGCGGTATGCTAAGGGACGTCCCCCCAGTGTGACTTGCCTGATCCTAGACTTACTGATTTTCTGGCATATCATGCAGCCCTGGGCCTCTTGTTTTGCTAATTCAAAGATACCTTTATATCCAAAATATTTTAGGAATTGTTCAGCTAATGCCTGGGTTCTCCAGTGGGTCTGGGAGTGCAATCTCCTTAGTATTCTCCAGGCATAGCTTTGGGGATTAATTCTCGACCATCAGGTAGCTTCCATTTTCCTTCCTCTAATGTTCCCCCTATCTTTTTGAATTCCTCAATCTCCTTTTCAGTGGGACAAGGGGGAAATTCCTGGGGTTCGCCCCTGGGATTCTCAGGGATGCTTAGTGTGAGAAGAGGTGCCCTTCTTGCTTCCTGATCAGCTAAGTAATTTCCCCTAGTTCTAAACTGCAATCCTGTTTGATGTCCCTTTACATATACAACGGCAATAGCCTTTGGTTCTCTTATAGCTTTTAAGATCTGTCTTATCAGATCTTCATGCACTAAACTTTTTCCTCAAGTGTTTATTAATCCTCTCTCCTCCCAAATCTTTCCAAAGGTGTTTACCACCCCAAAAGCATACTTGGAATCAGTAAAAATGGTTCCTAGTTTTCCTCTTCGTTCCCTTAGAGCCTGTAAAACCGCATACAACTCGCATGCTTGGGCTGACCAAGATGCACTTAATGGACCCGATTTAATTACCTCCCCTGTTTTCCCATTTATGATAGCATAACCTGACTTTCTTTTCCCTTCTATAACTCTGGCTGAACCATCTACAAACCACTTTTCTCCCTCTTCCAATTCCTCATTGTCTTGGTTTGAAAGAGACAGATGTTTACTAAGGAGAGAGAGAGGC
>JAIXNV010000437.1:0-28035 GCA_020917445.1 Riparia riparia
GGTTTTCTCCCAAATTTGTCCCCAAACCAGGACACACAGCAATGACCACATTAAAGCAGAGAGCGTGCTGGAGAAAATCAGAATTGAATGTGACTAGTCAAATTTTAGATGAGCTATTAGCGGATGGTAGCAGTGTTAATCATGCTGTTTTGCAAAACCGTACTGTGATTGATTTTTGCTTTTAGTACATAACCATAGGTGTGAAGAGCTTGAAGAAATGTGTTGCATTAACCTGTCTGACCATTCTGGATCAATTCACAAAAAATTGCAATTAATGAAGAACAAATTACATGATTTAAAAGAAAGTGATGATGCATTTAGAGATTAGTTAAGTAGCCTTGGGATTACGGATGGCTGAAGTTTGGTTTTAAACAAGTGTTTGTTATATTATTACTTGTATTAGTAGAATTATTAGTACTAAGTTGTGTAATGTCTTGTATTAAGAATATATTGCATAAGACAATAACTAATGCTTGGCTTGTGCAAAAGAAAAAGCAGGAATTGTAGAAGGATTTCTGGAGATAGAAACGGAGAGGCCTTGCAGTGTTGGGAAAATGCTGTTTGCCTTAGCACTTCAAGGTCAAAGAGTGTGGGAATGAGCCCTTGGCCCCGGAACAAAGTTGTAAACAGGTAACTGCAAAGGAATGCTTTATGCAGATAGCATTAGCCAATAGTATAGCCTCTTAGGGCTCATAGGAGGTAGCCAATAACAAGTAGCAAAATGCTGCGTGAACAGCTTATGCACAAGAATTATATGTATAAAAGAACCCTGTGTAGCTTCAATAAATGAGCATTCACCATTACTTCTGTGAAGAGCATGACTGACTCTGGCTGCTCCCCGAGACATCACCTTTACAGGAGTGGTTTGGAATATTCCCAAAACTTCAGGAGATTCAATCTGATAACAGATCCCACTTCACTGCTAGAGTGTACAGGAGTGGGTAAAAAGTGACGGAATTAAATGGATTTTTCACACCCCTTACTACCCTCAAGCTAACGGGATCGTAGAAAGGACCAATGGTCTCGTGAAACAACTTCTGAAACCACAGGAGGGAAATTGGGATGTCCGGTTATGGGAAGCAGTTAAAGGAGTGAATGGTAGATGGGGACCAAACGGGTGTCCCAAAATCACTGCTTTCTGCCCAACAGATCCAAGCATGATTCCCTCACTACAGGGACCTGATGATCCCAAGAATCCTGCACATTACCCTGGACAACCAGTTCTGGTGGATCTTCCTACTGTAGGGGAAGTACCCCTAGTACTAAAAACCCCTCTGAATAAATATGCATGGGCTGCCTCTGATGCCCTAAGGAAAGAGCATTGGATAAATCCACCCTGGATAATTCCATCATTCTAACCATTGTCTCTGCCTCCTAGTGGCAGGATTTTTCTGTTGTTTACTTTTACAGAGAACCCTGAGGGACATGAGGATCATCTGAACCATGATAAAACTGGTGATATTTTTCTGCATCCTACCACAATACCACGGCCAAGATTCTTCGGAGTGGCAGTGGTCTGAAGCTATCATCAAGCACACAAATGTTTTAGGATCTTATCCCAAAGATCTCCATCCAAACCGTGCAACTGTAGTGCAGCATGGCTCTGAGGTATACCATCTGAATGAGTGGGGATGGGATTGGAAGAACTGGATCAAAACCCTAAGTGGAACAGTGGGCAAAGTAAATATGATAGCATGCAGAAAAGTGGAAGGATCTGTCCATGAGAAAGCCTCCTCCACTACAATTGCTGGAAATTTTTTAGAAGCAGGTGGAAAAAACTATTTGTAGATCCCTACAGCAGAACTCTGCCCTACAAAAAAAGTGGAATTGTACTAAATAAATTCCCCTTACCCTGTGCTGCCGTCAAGAGCATGTGGGTAATTACACTTCAGGCCCCAGAACCAACAGTATTGCAATTACAAGGGATTGTAATAATGAACCAACTAATTGTTGGTATAGTTTTGGTTTTGTCAAACCAACTTATGTGACATGCCATTGGCAAAATAACTTGACAGATCCATTGAGTTTTAAAGGTCTAGTTTACAAATTTAAGATAAACCCTATAACAAAGCCCACACTGAGTACCGTAGTCACCCCCCAACAGGTGAAAGAGACTGAAAACCCCTTTTTTCAATATGATACTGAATGGCCCTGGTCCCAAGATTTTGTTCATTTTACTGGCTCCATGGGAAATGTGAAAGACTTAAACCTCTCAGCTGTTGTTATGCATTAAAATCAGGTATATACTAGGCAGGAATGTGAAAAACAAAAAAATTGGCAGCTTCAAGGGATAGTGGGAGATAAAATTAGTATAGGGTGTTGAATGATTAATGGAACCACCTATAGTAAGGCAACCTCCATCGGTGTTCTGACAAACCAAATATATAAGCACAAAATGTCTGCACGCACCCAAGCATGCAGGATTGTTGGCACAATTTCACACTAGCACAAACTGTAGAAGTAGTTTGTCTTTGGGCCAAAAATACTCAAGGGCTTTCTTTTAAATTTAAAATAAATGTTATAGCCCAATTTACTACAGCTCATATTACCATCACTCCAACCCAACCACTGGTTATGCTTAGCCCGAGAATTTCTGAAATCGGACCATATATAATTAGGAAGACAGGACAACAACAAATACTGTTCAGTCCAGCATGGTCTCTTAAACAAGCCAAATTGCTGATGCAAAATAATGTCTCAGAAATTCAGCCAGCTTGTTCACCTTTCTTGCAGACTTCCTTTGAAGGTTGGACAGCCTGGTTGCAAAAGTGGAACTCTTTTAAAAAGTGGACACTTAGAGACATAACTGCTGCTATGGGAACAGGATTGGGAATTCTAAATAGTATTGATTTAGAAGTAATAATGAATATATTGGCTGCCACAACTAGAGGCCTGACTAAATTACAACAACCACTACAGTTGTCCTTGGCTTTGGGAACACATCAGTGGTTGTTATCAAACATATTACCAAACTGGGAAAAGATAAATGTGAATGACCATAAATTGATAATTGATGCACTCAGTGCTACACAAAACAATGTTTCTTTGGCCCTCAGCTGTACCCAGGCTCAAATGTGGATACAGTCAGTTGCTGCCTCTATTATAAGAGAAGGTGAAGAAGGCACTTTTCCTACTGAAATATGGAAAATAATTTGGGACAATGCCACGGACTTGGAAAGAGAATTCCAATCCTGGTGGAACTTGGTGAATTTTACTTACAACCCCATTATAAACACAGCCACAGCTTTTGTGTAAACCATACGTAATGCCTCAGTGCATTTGATATTCCCTATCATTGCATTAGGATTCAATCATGATGGAGCTATTCTCTATCCTTCCGAGCATAGGGAATGGGCCCACCAGATTGGTGAGGAATGGCAAACTGTTAACTTAGAATCCTGTATTGTCTGAGAACAACAAGTGTTTATCTGTGAAAGTAATGCAGTTATAGCCCAAGATATTTGTCTGGACACTAAGCAAAATATCTGTCATTTTGAAATTCATCCTAACGAGGGTCCTGAAACAGTCCTTATATATATAGGTAATGGTTGTGCATGCTTTAGAACTATTCATGATATGGTATTTGTCAAAAATGTAGTAGTAGATACTAAAAATCATTCAAACTTCTGTGCTTGCAATTTTACTAAAATCACAGGATGTGATTTTTCTTATAAAGTTCCAGTTACCTCTCATTGCCTTTTGCAATCAAACTACACACTGATTCACAAACTATCACCTACTCCCATTGCAATGAACCTTACTTTGGTAAAGCAATTGTTGCTTCACCAGGACTTAATAGAAATTTTGGAAAAGATCAAGAAAGATGGGCAGAAAACCCTGATAACTGTTCATCATAATGTGAAAGAACTGCATCGTGTTATAGAAAGGGTAAGAAAAGATGTTGAGCACAGGAAGTGGGATATTCTTTTTGGGTGGTCAGGTACTGCCACAAGTGCCTTGAACAAATTGTGTCATCCCATCATTGTCCTTTTGATTTTAGTTTTAATTGGTTTTCTTTTATCAGCAATTTTATTCATTATGAACTGGAGAATGATGAAGCGGTTAACACGGTTGATGTCCATAATTAATGCTCATAACCTGGCAGATGTCCTCTCCCCTATGGACATCCCCAAGGCTATTGACACAAGGCGATTAGAAAATTTGAATGCATGTTTTGAAATTATTTCCTTTGGTAACCTTGTAAAAATTGCTTTTGAATATTTGTGATTTGTTATGAAAAAATTATTTTGAATTAATACTGATTGTTATTATTGTGCTGATTAACCATGATTTGTTTGATAATCTAAATTAATGTTATTGTTTCCTTTTCTATTTTTTCTTTTCCTTCTTTTTCTCCCTCTCCCTCTCTACATACTACCTCTGTTTCTCAGGATATACTACCAACATTGATGAGTCCTGAAGACTTTGTAACGCCACTACAGAACCTTGCTGAAGAAGATCTCTTGAAGACAATCGTGAGTCACAGGGTGATTTAAGAGTCTGTCTGAAGTTCCCCTCATTTGCCTCACGATTGTCATAAAGACCCCGAGGACCCCACTGCAGTTCTGGCCTGCTCAAGGTGGATGCTTGCCAATCATCTGCAGGTGCATTTTCCTGGGTCACCACGCCACGGTACACTGGCTTTGAGCAGTGTAATGGCAGTTCTGTACCTGAAGATCGCACCTGCTTCATGCTCCCAGCTTCACGACAATAGCCTTTGAATTTCCCAACCTCTTGGCCAAGTGGACTTTCTGGGGTAACTTTGTTGGTCCCCCACAGAAGATCCCTCATCTGCTCCACAACCACCGTGACAGATGGAGATCAAAGCCCCCTCCCAAGGACTGAGACTGAGACCTCTGTACAAAGCCCATCTCAAGGACTGAGACATGAGACCCCTACAACCCCAAGACAGGGGGCTGCGGCCCAAAGCGAGGTGTTTGCCTGCAGGTGTGGTCGTTGGACCAAGAAGACAATGGCTCTCGCTTACTGCTGAGAACATGGACTACCTGTTCCCCCTTGGTGGCTTCAATAGACTTATTTGTACTACTTGTTCCCCCCACAATGGAGGACTGTAATAAAAACCACTGGGTAAACCAGAGATTTTGAGAGAGACTCTCCCCAACGTGAAAGGCACACCCATCAACCGGAACACCAGGATTTCATCTCCACCTTTTGTAGCTATATCCCATTTTTCCTCTCTCTCTTTCTCTGTCTCTTTCTCTCACTCTTCATCCCTCTATCACATTTGCTATGGTCAATCAATAAAAAGTGCATGTGTTTTGATTCATACTGAAATCCCCTCTGTGCTGTGTTTTGCACTCTGAAATCAGTAAACGAACTATTATGACCCCCGCTTTTATGAGCAGATCGTAATAAGAGGCAGCAGGATCATGGAGTGCAGGCCCCCGCCCTGCACAGACAGCACAACAGTGGCAGCCTGGACATCCTGTTGGAGCAATGTCCAAAGGCTCGTGGAGCTGTGGCCTCCTGAGACCTGTGACCATTGCAGTGCCGGCAGAGCTCTGGGGAAAGGGCCTGGCCCTGGCTTGGGGCTGGGCCAATGGCCCAGGGAGCAAATCAACTTGCAGCTGCTGCCCCAGGGCAGGGAAGAGCAGGAATTGCTGGCTGGGAGAGACTCTTGCCAAGGGCCTGAAGCGCCAGGACACAGGCAATGCCTTGATGCTGCTTGGGGCCAGGGTGAGCTGGGATGTGGGGATGGACTTGTTCCCTGGGAGGGAGGTGGGGCCCTGTCAAGCTCCAATGTAAAGTGAGGATTAAAGTCTGAGGGGTTTAGTGATAGTTGGGAGAGATAGGGATGATGAAATAAGGGGCAGTGAAATGGACCAACGCTTGCCAATATTACTGCAATTCAAATGCTGTAATCAGGCTAGAAATAGAAATAAAGGATGGAGGGGAAACGATCTTGAAGAAATACAAGCTTGAATCAAAAATCAAAAACTCAAAAAATTTTGCATGTGAATATCAAAAATTGAATTGGCTGACAAGAAGTGCAGGGAGAGGGATGGAAGCTTGCCCAATTAATCTTCATTGAAATTGCAAGTTTACATTTCCTGTCCCGAAAGGAAGTCTTTTCTCCGAAATCTTGAAAATAGGGAACAAAATCTGTGGGAGATTAGGGACAGGCGGTCGGAAGATATCGCGTTGTATGGGCAGACAGAACCCCTCCCTCAACACTTAGTTGTTTAGTGTCCTTGACAAGCTAAGCAACACGTAACTTGTAAAGTAAGCAGACAGACGTGATGTAGCAAACAGAGGTCTTAAAACCCCATGTAATCAGTTAATAAATGCCATTAGCCATCCACCACACTGGTGTCTGTGAGCTGGTGGCCCGAGCAGCCTGGCTGTGGCTGCCGTGTCGTTCCTGAACCAGGTCGCTACGCCTCAGCGGAGGCAGCAAGTGGTGCCGAAGCCCTGGGAGTCGCCCGGGAGATCGGGAGTCGCCTGGACGGGTGAACGACGGCCGAGCAGCGGGACCAGCTCGGCGAGGGGGATGCCCCAGGACCCGTGAGGAGGATGGAAGCCCTCATGAAGGTCGTATCTCAGATTCATAAACAGTGGGGAATTGATTGTAAAGCAAAAGATTTTACCCTCGAAGTGATGAGGCTTTTGCAACTTAGTATCATCGATTGTCTGGTGGAAGTTCTCCACCCAGATATTTGGGATCGGTGTACGAAAGCTCTAGCCGAGGAAACTATGTTTTCAGGGTCGGCAAAGTATCTTAAGTCATGGGGGAGGGTTGTTCAATCTTTGCAGAAGGCTTTGCAGGAACAAGAGACCTGGAAAGCTGCACAGAGTTGTCTAAAATTTACGCTGCAGCTTGGTGTAGGAGCTGCGACACAAACTGTTTTAGAGGAAACTTTTTCGGAGGAAAATTTTAAAGGGGATAATCAGAGTGTAGGAAAATGCGGTCTGAAAGTCAATGACTCTGTTCAGACTGCTGATAAAGTTTGTCCTGATGACTGCGGAGGCTTGCAGGAACAAAATCTTATTTCAAAGCCTTCAAGTCCTGAGTTAGCTGCTTGTCATAGTTTTGGTACTTACTCTTTTTGTGAGAGAGAGACTAGGAGAAAAAACAAAGCAGGCTTAACTTTAAAATTAACAAATAGTTTATTAACTTACACTAAAAGAATAGAGAAATCAGAAAGTTGGAAAAAAACTAAAATGGAATGAAACTTCAAAAAACTTTTCCCTCTCTTTACAAACTGTTGACCTTTTTTACAAAACAACATAAAGAGACAAAACTTGTAATTTTCAGTCAGTTCTACTATCTGATAATAGTCTTTCATCAACTAATTCGGGAAAGAGTATCCTTTTGAGTCATGGATCCCATGGATCACAAAAACAACCGCCCGGAGAAACCTGCCTTTGTGACTTTCCCAGGAGCAGTTTCCCAAGCTGCTTATGGGTCATGGGTCTTAGACTTTTGCATACTGGGGTGTCACCTTTTAAAGATCAATAACTCCAAAGCAAAGGATTCTTCAGTTTAAGGTACAGAGATATCTTCTCATTTCTTCACTGGCACAGAGGTTTCTCATTTTATCTCTGTTCAAGCATCTTATAGGATATTACTTAGTTCATCACAAACACCTTTGCTTAAATCTACACACAAATTAAAACAATCATCTCCCTAAATGCATCTCTTTCCCATAATTTAAAGGAATGACTTAGATATCGAGTTCATTTCCATGATTTCCATGGCTCAAGTAAGAATAGAACAACCAACTCTTCAACCCTCTGTCCCAATAGTCTTTTCACTCTTGCTTTACTGACTTCATCCTGCTGGTCTTTATGTTCATTCTGTCTTTTCTCACTTTCTCAGAGAAGGGCTGAGCTCTGGAAGCTTCATGCTGATAAGAAAGAGTTAAATCTACTTGGAGTCATTGTTTTTCCCTTTGTGGCTCCTGGTGTTAGATGTTTCAAGGCCAAGCTGATGAAGGAGGAAGAACTCACAGAAGCATCAGAGGTCGAAGCACTCAGGCAGACCAGAATCACAAAAACCAGGCAGGATCACAAATGCCTTCTCAGCCCACCCCTCGGTGTAAATCAGGGTGGCTTCAGCCCAAATAATGCCCATAGTTCTTATCAGGGGCCTGGCAGAGATCTCTCCCTGCTCCAGAGAAATCTGAAGAAAGTAGCTGTTAAAAAGCAGCAACTTCCCCTTCCCCCGCCCTTCACCCAGGAGCCGATGGAAACCAGCCAGGCCTCAGGCCAGCTCCCCCCCAAAAAAGGGGGGAGCAGCAGGCCCAGCTCAATGTTACCTGTCTCTCTCTGGCCAAAGGAAGAAGGAAAAGGGCCCACCTACAGGAAATCAAGGAGTTTTATATGGTACTTCCCAAAGTCACAACTAACAATTTCAATGGTCAGAATAGATGTCAATATTCTAACTAACTCTCTGATAGGTCTCTCTCTCTTCCAAAGCAATTCCCAGGTCCTGACCTGGAGAATTATTTTACATTCTTTTATAACTAAAAACTAAACTGTACTAAACCATGACAAGTCCCAACTTTGTCCATCTCAAGGCCAGTTCTATCTTAAGACATCATGTATCCCATCACATCTGCAAAGGACTCATCTCCCGACCTTGGAGTAGTCCCAGCTTTGGCCAATCCAGCTTTGAAACTAAATCTTGTATCTTATTTTTCTCATGTAGCATCTGCCACGGGGCCCATCTGCTTTGTAAACACTAATCACATCTACTTTTCCCTTTACTATTTTATCACAAATATTTTCTAAAAAATATACATTTCTAAAATATTAATATAGTTACAATTAGCATGAATCATTTTCATTTATTACAATTTCCCCCATTTCTCTTTTTAATCATATTGATTCATGCTTTTTAATTAAAACTGAATCTCAATTTCTTCTATATTCCCAATAATCCATGTTTTCACGCTCTCTCATTTCAGCCTCTAATTTTTCTAAAATCTCCCGTGCTACATCAAGCTTTTCACATTCCTTCTCAAATTTAGTTAGCATCTCTTGTGCTAGAGTAGTCTCTTTATGTTCAGTCAACATCTCTTCAGGTCCTTTTTTTTGAGTGTGAGTAGGTCTAGTTTTTAATATCATCAAAGGGTTTGGTTTCCCTTTTGCTGCCAATTCTGGATCAATGGGTGTTGCTGTCATTTGCATTCCTTGTATCACTGGGTGGATTAGTCTAATAAGACATGGAATCATGCATGGTAAGAATAACAATCCTAATCCAGAACATAAAAACATAAATCCCACCTTCTTCCACCAGGCTCCTCTAAAGAGGTTATCCCACCAATCAGTTTTTAGAATAGAATTCCACTTTTGAACAGGTACGTGTGCCACCCTTTTAATTTCTTCAGCAAGTTTTGTGATGGCTTCCCCATGATCATCTCTCTCCACACAGCACTCAGATTCGTTAAATCTTCCTCAAACTCCCCCTTCTTCAGCCAACAGATAATCTAGGGCAATTCTGGTTTGATATACAAATGCTCACATTTGTGAATGCTGCTTGGCCAGTAACTTTAGAGCATCAGAAGTATGGTTTGATACAACCTCCACTACCGCCTGCAGTCTTATCAACCCATTCAATAGATAAATTGGGGTCCTATATCCCCAAGATCCATCCTCAGCCCAAGTTGCTGGATCATAATACGCAATGATCCTTTCTGCAGGCCATTCATCTTCCCCCCATTTCTGGTTTCCCCCTGCCTTTGGGAAATTGAGGTTTAAATCTCTTTTATTCCTTTCTAGAGTCTCATGATGTGGTGTTCCCAGCATATTGCTCCTAGTAACCTTGGTATGATGAAGAAGGAGGGTCGTATAACTCCTAAAGTACAGGTTCCCTCCCACTTTCAAGGTAATTCACTCTATGCTCATTGCCCACAAATGCAAATATATTCTATCGGGGCTTTCCATTTACTATCTGTGTTTTCTTGTTGTTCCCAGTAGGATTTTAGGTCTTTTTTGGATTGGTAGGGGTTACCTCCAGGACTTCTATGCCAGCAAAAATCAGTTTGATTTTTCCACTCACAATTCCTTTTCTTTGTAAAAGTTTTTGGTTGCCTGGTCTTAGTTTTATTATCCAAAATAACTACTAAAGTAGATATACAAGGAGTATATCCTACTACTTCATTAAATTTCCTTCCTTCTCAAGTCATAGAGACTGTTCCAATTACTTGATGACTCAAAATCCATCCTACAAGTCGTTTTAATGTCTTGAAAATTTGAGTATGATTCCATTTGAAAAATTGTTCTGGAGCTAGACTCTCACATCTCCACAGCCATCTTTCAGCCATTCCAAGTCCCCCCCAGATCCAGCATTTGGATAATCCTAATTCCATAGCAATTTCTTGCATCAAATCTACAAAAAGTTTCTTAGCTGAGGTTGTCAAATACCAGTCGCTATACTGCTGTTTGAATTGTTCATACAGCTTATTCTGTTCCTTTAATTCTTTCCCTATGGCTTTTTTACATCTTTCGTTTTTTCGGGTTGGTTTTTTTTTTTGTCTTTTTTTTTTTCCCCTTAGTGCTGTACCTCCTATACCTATATTTGGATCATTCCCATTCTCACATTTCTCAAAACAAATAAAAGTTTTCATATTGAGGACAGATTTTATCACTGTAAGGCTAAGGAGCTCATCCATTAAATCCTAAATTTTTCCCTACCCAAGCCATTTTTCTACTTTTAACACAAACATCTATAAAATTGCTGTGATCGTAGCAGGCAGCACAAACATGTGGATGTGCCACAAACACAAATTCCATCTTGTCCTTGACCCACATGGAGTGACTGCATTTATTACAGGGATCAACATTATTGGGACTTTGTTTTTTCATAGATTGTTCTCTCAGTGCCTGCTCTTGTGCTGCTTGTTTTATTATTGTTTTTTCCTGCATTGCTCCTTCCCTTCTCTCATGGACTCTGTCCAGAGTGGCTCCATAGTTTTGGCCATTTGCCAAGGGCATCACGACAAACAGTGAAAATAATCCTCAGGAGTTTTGACCTTCTACCATTCTCAAGGCTCTTTGGGTTGCAGCCAAGGGCCAAGATGTCAGGATTTTTGGGAGGAAAGTTTATCTCCTGGGATCTGGTCACTGGTGCCTTTGGTCTCACTGGTACCCTTGGCCTCATGCTTGTTTCAAGGATGGCAGAGATTACTCACAGTTCTCGCAGCACTGCCCTCTCTCTCTCTCTGGGTTAGTCAGCTACTTCCTCTTTTAGTCTAAACCACCAAACCTCTGGAGATGTGCCAACCACAATAAGATTTGTTTTTTCACTACTTCAGTTAACAACCTGATTTGTTGGTCACTTTTTTCTCTGGTTTCAGGGACAGTTATTAAGTCTTCATCACCACCAAAAGGCACATTCACAATGCCAATTCACATCAGAAATGTGTCTATAGCATAGCACACAAATTCCTTCTCCACAGGAACTGTTAATTATGATACACTGGTCTATAATACTATGAATTGTTTGCTCTCTTACCTGCTCAAAAGCTAATATAGTAAAAACTCATTGGTCTAAATTTTCTGTTAATCGAACCGCTGCATAAAAGGTTCCATCTTCATATCTCAAAGGTGTTCCAAAAAAAATCACTGATAAGTCTTTTTAAAGTTAACTGTTCATGCATGCCATCTAAGAAAGTAAAACAAATCAATTAAAGAAATTAAATCAATTAAGTTAAACAAATCTCTCTCTTCTGCTCTTGTTACTCTCCACCACAAATTGAGGCAAAGTGTAAAATAACACAAACCCATGGGCGACACTCTAAGCCATGCTTAGTACACTCCCAGTGTGTTACTTGTTCTTGGACTCTTTTAGTAACAGGTGTTTCCAGTCTCTTATTCTGGAATTGTAGTTCCTCTATGAAATCTGTTACTGTTAGTCACTGAGGGCCTCTTAAAAGATTTCCAATCTGTTCAGGCCATTCCCATTGATCAAGGAAGTGTCTAATCCCTTCCCATTGGCATTGTTCTGCCTCCAAACTCAATGGAGTTGCTGTTGCCACCCAATCCAGAATGCCTAATTTTTCTAATAAATTAAAGTTAATTGCAATTACAAATCACAAACATCTAATCATTAACTATCAAAGGAGTTTTATAACCTGAACAGGTTAAGCAAGACAATTTATCTTTTTCTGTTCTTTCTGGGTATCCTACTATATCCACATCTTACTTTTATTATCCTTTGTTGTTCTTGCAGTGTTCTCAAAGCCACTAATCGTTCCATGTGATACACTAAATAAATAAATGTTCTTTGTACTTGACCTTCTATTATATAAGTAACAACGTTGATCTGTGCTAAAACCCAATTTTGCATTCTGAAATATCACTCTACTCTACTAAAACATCGTATACAATGGATCATAAAAGCTACATCTCTTTGGTCCCAAGGTACAGTTGTTCTGTGCCAATGTCTTTGTCTCAGCCACTTCATGGTCACTGCTTTACACCGCTCACACTGATGACCGTGTTTGCAGCAACCTTGCTGAAACATGGAAACTTCTCTCTGTGGAATGGCAGCTTCTGACCTTTCTGTGCTAAGGATATCTTGAATATCCTGGGGCTGGGTTATTCTTTCAATATGTGGGTGACACAACAAATGTATTGCAGCATGATGTGAAATCCACAGCCAAAAACAATTTTCCATATGAGCTACAGCCTCTGGGCACCAAGTGCTCTCTTCAGCCATGTCGGGGATTAATTACAGTTTTACTTTAAACTGTGTTTTGAACCTCAATAAAAAGCTTTAATCAAATTTAAGTAGTTTTTAATTTTACTTTCAGGTCCCCTGGTGTCGAAATAATTTCCAATCTTTATTTGGTATAGGTCATTTTACCCTTGAAGCATGAGTCTAGCCTTTTTCTGCTGTTTGAACTGTGGTTTTGTCAGGGAGAATCCATTGTCCCTCTTTTAGAGTAGCTCTTACGTTTTTCATGGCTTCTGCTAAAGAAAAGTGTAGTGTTTGATTTTGTGTTCCTGCTTTCTGAAAAGTCATAATTACATTGCTATTTTCCCTCAGGGCAGCTTTCTTAGCTTTATCATCAGCCAAATTGTCTCTTCTTGTTTTAATGTCTCTCCCCCTCTGGTGGCCTTTCACATGAACCACTGCTATCTTTTTTGGACTCCTCAAAGCTTTAAGGATTTGAATTATCAATCCTTGGTGCACTAATCCTTTTCTTTGAATGTTTATAAGTCCCCTTTCTTTCCAATTTTTTCTAAATGTGTGCACTACCCCAAAGGCATATTTTGAGTTGGTGTATATGGTCCCTTCTCGATCCTTTAATAACAGCAATGCACAGAATAATGCATAGAGTTCACAGGCTTGTGCTGACCAGGACGGGCTAAGGGGACCAGATTCTTTTACTTCCAGATTTTCTCCATGAATTATGGCATACCCAGATTTCCTTCTTCCTTCTACCACTCGGGATGATCCACCTATAAATATTTTTTCTCCTGTTTTTAATTCTTGTTCTTTCAAATCTGGGCATTTTTTTGTTTGTAACTCTATGACCTCTGTGCAATCATGTATTAATTCTTCCCCTGGGTCCCCTAAAGGAACTGAGTGGGGCTTTGTATATTTGTCACGCTCAGCTCTAATTCAGGTGTGGCTATCAAGACAGCCTCATATTTTAATATTCTGCTATCAGTTTACGATTTTTCAGCCTTTTTAGCAAGGATTCCCCTAATATTATGGGGGTGTACACTTCCAGTGGTGCCCCAAAGTTACTTTTCGGGCTTCTTCTACTAACACAGCAGTGACTACCAGAGCTTGCAGGCATGTTGGGCAACTCTTACTAACTGGATCCAATCATTTGGAATAATATCCTACTGGCTTTTGGCTTCCTGCCCAATCTTGAGTCAATACTTCATAAGCCATTTGATCAACTGTGTTAACAAACAATTGAAAAGGCTTGTCTAAATTGGGAAGACTCAGTACAGGAGCTTGCAGCAGGGCTTCTTTAACTTGCTCCAAATTTTCCTGATCCCTTTCACTCCATTTCAACCAATTGGTAGTTAATTTCTCATATAGAATTTTTACTAGACCCTTCCATCTCTTGCCTACAATAACCCAAAAGACTCAAAACTGCTTTATTTCCCTTTTAAACTTTGGGGGTCCCATGTTCAATATTCCTGGAACCCTTTCAGGGTCTATCTTTTTCTTTTGCTTACTAATCCAATGACCTAAATACTGCATTTCCGACTCTACAAACTGCAATTTTGACTTTGATATCTTCAGCTCATTTTCTCCCAGAAAATTTAGAAGCTTTATAGTACCCTTTCTAGTTTCCCCTTCAGTTTCTCTTGCTACTAACAAATCATCTACATACTGTAGCAGCTTAATTCCTTTGGCTAACTCAAAGGACTTCCAAAGATTTTCTAACGCCCTCCCAAAAAGATTCGGTGCCTCTGTAAAACCTTGCGGCAGCACCGTTCACCTTAATTGCTCTCTCCCACCTGTATCTGGGTCCTCCCACTCAAAGGCAATCCCTACTGCCCTCATCCAGAGGGCAAGTTCAAAAGGCATCCTTTAAATCCATGACACTGTACCAAATGTAATTAGGAGGTATCTGGCTTAGCTACCCCTGGACAGCGGGTAATGGTTCTTTGACTTACCGCTCTGAGATCCTGGACTCGTCGGTAGCTACCATCAGGCTTCTTTACAGGCAGGGTGGGGGAATTATGTGGTGACACACAGGACTCCAACACCCCCTGATATACTGAATTCTCAACTACCAGTTTCAATCCCTTCTGATCTTCCAATGTGTCCTGGTTTGGAGACAAATTTGGGGGAATTCCCTCTGGGAAGCAAACCGAAGTGGCCCCTCCTAACCAGTCCGAAAAAAAAGCTTTTTTGGAGAAAAGTGGAAAAAACTATTTTACTAAACAACTAAAGTGCATACAAGTATAAAGAATGAATAATATGAAACAATAAAACCTCTCCTTTTGAAGTGAGATGACAAATTGAGAAAGTTCTTGCCGTGGGTGGAGCTTGGCTTTCTCTCAGTCTCTTATCAGTTCCAGTCCCTTTGGCGCTGCTGGAAAATGCTGAGGTCCAGGCCCCAGTGGGCCACAGGTGCAGCCCCCAGTGCTCCCCTGGGTTTTCAGTCCAGAGCAGGTTTAAACAGTTCTAAGAAAAAGGGAAAAGAAAAACTAGTCTAGGGAACTTCTCTGCCCTAGCTAGCTGAAACTAACCAAAAGCAAAAAAAGATCTCGTACTGCAGTCTCTCTAAGTTTCTGCTGAACAGCTCGTCCACAGAAGAATGTGGAGGAGTCAGGCAGTTTTCTCAAAAAAACCTCTGCACTTCTTGCTTTTAGAACTAGTCTTAAAGGCACAGGACTCAATATACAGCACAAACAGAACAGACCATTGGGGATACAAGCATCATAAAGTTACCCTAGGACATTCCACCCCTTATCCCCATATTGTCAATTTACTAAAAATAATATATACTCTAACTCTACGCACACATACATCTATAGAAAAAAACATATGCAATATACAGCTACATACAGTGGCAGTACCATTCAGCACACAGCCATAATTACACACAGTTCTCACCCAACAATCAAATCTCCCTGGGGTACACATCGTGTGGTTCCATCTTTCTGCATTACCCACCATGTGCAGCCTGGTCCCTGAGCAAAGACAATCCCACGGATAGGATCCTCTGTACTTGAAGCAGAATTGATCCAAACTGTCTTCCCTAACAAACCTCTTACATGTACTACTGGGACTTTCTCTCCATCTACTGTATATAGGGGCTCAGATTGGGCAGGGCCTGCTTGGTTGGTGGAACCTCGGGTGTTAACTAACCAGGTGGCCTTTGCTAGATGCTTCTCGCAGTTTTTGAATGATCCCTCACTTAGTGCTTTTAGGGTGGTTTTTAGCAGTCCATTGTATCTTTCTACCGTCCCTGAAGCTGGTGCATGATAGGGGATATGGTACACCCACTCAATGCCATGTTCCCTAGCCCAGTTGTTGATGAGGCTGTTCTTGAAATGAGTTCCATTGTCTGACTCAAACCTCTCAGGGGTACCATGCCTCGAAAGAACTTGCTTTTCAAGGCCTAGAATGGTGTTACGGGCCGTAGCATGGGGCACAGGGTAGGTCTCCAGCCATCCGGTGGTAGCTTCCACCATGGTCAGCACATAGCACTTGCCTTGGTGGGTTTGGGGAAGGGTGATGTAGTCAATCTGCCAGGCCTCCCCGTACTTATACTTGGACCATCGCCCGCCATACCATAGGGGCTTCACCCGCTTGGCCTGTTTGATGGCAGCACACGTCTCACAGTCATGGATAACTTGAGAAATACTGTCCATGGTTAGATCCACCCCTCGGTCCCATGCCCACTTATAGGTGGCATCTCTGCCCTGGTGACCTGAAGCATCATGGGCCCATCGAGCTAGGAACAACTCTCCCTTATGTTTCCAATCTAAGTCTATCTTTGACACCTCTATCTTTGCAGCTTGATCTACCTGCTCGTTGTTTTGGTGCTCTTTATTAGCTTGACTCTTGGGGACATGGGCATATACATGACAGACTTTGACAGGTATCTTTTCTACCTGAGTGGCAATGTCCTTCCACTCATTTGCAGCCCAGATTGGCTTTCCCCTACGCTGCCAATTGGCCTTTTTTCACCTGACCAGCCAACCCTACAGAGCATTGGCTACGATCCATGAATCAGTGTAGAGGTAGAGCTTTGGCCACTTCTCTCTTTCAGCAATGTCCAGGGCCAGTTGAACTGCTTTGAGTTCAGCAAGTTGGCTTGACCCACCTTCTCCTTCAGTGGCTTGTGCAACCTGTCGTGTGGGGCTCCATACAGCTGTTTTCCACTTTCATTTCATCCCAACAATGCGGCAGGAATTGTCAGTGAAAAGAGCATAGCGTGTTTCTTCTGCTGGCAGTTGGTTGTATGGTGGAGCTTCTTCAGCACGTGTCACTTGTTCCTGCTCCTCTTCATCCATGAGACCAAAATTTTCACCTTCCGGCCAGTTTGTAATTATCTCCAAAATCCCAGGGTAATTCGGGTTTCCAATATAGGCATGCTGAGTGATGAGGGCAATCCATTTGCTCCACGTGGCATCGGTGGCATGATGGGTGGAGGGAACCTTTCCTTTAAATATCCACCCCAGCACCGGTAGTCAGGGTGCCAGCAGGAGTTGTGTTTCTGTGCCAATCACCTCTGAGGCGGCTTCAATTCCTTCATAGGCAGCCAAGATTTCCTTCTCTGTTGGAGTGTAGTTGGCTCCGGACCCTCTGTAGCTTCGACTCCAGAATCCCAGTGGTCGGCCTCAGGTCTCCCCAGGCAACTTCTGCCAAAGGCTCCAGGACAGGCCATTGTTCCTGGCTGCTGAGTAGACCACATTCTTCACATCTGGTCCTGTCCTGACTGGGCCAAGGGCTACTGCATGAGCGATCTCCTGCTTGATCTGGACAAAGGCTTGTTGCTGCTCAGGGCCCCAGTGGAAATCGTTCTTCTTGCGGGTGACCAGGTAGAGAGGGCTCACAATCCGGCTGTACTCAGGAATGTGCATCCTCCAGAAACCTATGGCGCCTAGGAAAGCTTGTGTTTCCCTTTTGTTGGTTGGTGGAGACATTGCGGTGATCTTATTGATGACATCAGTAGGAATCTGCCGCCGTCCATCTTGCCACTTTACTCCCAGGAACTGGATCTCTCGGGCAGGTCCCTTGACCTTGCTCTGCTTGATGGCAAAACCAGCTTTCAGGAGAATTTGGATGATCTTCTCTCCTTTCTCAAACACTTCCATTGCTGTGTTCCCCCACACAATGATGTCATTGATGTACTGTAGGTGCTGCGGAGCCTCACCCTTTTCCAGTGCAGCCTGGGTCATTCCATGGCAGATGGTGGGGCTGTGTTTCCACCCCTGGGGCAGTCGGTGCCAGGTGTACTGCACACCCCTCCATGTGAAAGCAAACTGAGGCCTGCATTCTGCAGCTAGAGGAATAGAGAAAAATGCATTTGCAATGTCAATTGTGGCGTACCATATTGCTGCCTTGGACTCCAGCTCGTACTGGAGTTCCAGCATGTCCGGCACAGCAGCACTCAATGGTGGAGTCACTTCGTTCAAGGCACGATAGTCCACAGTCAATCTCCATTCTCCGTCAGACTTGCGCACAGGCCAGATGGGGCTGTTGAAGGGTGAGTGGGTTTTGCTGACCACCCCTTGGCTCTCCAGCTCACGGATCATCATGTGGATGGGGATCACAGCATCTCGATTTGTCTGATACTGTTGGCGGTGCACCGTCGAGGTGGCAACTGGAACCCGTTGCTCTTCTACCTTTAGGAGTCCTACTGCAGATGGGTTCTCCGACAGTCCAGGCAAGCTATTCAATTTCTTAATGCCCTCTGCCTCCACAGCTGCTATTCCAAAAGCCCACCTGAGTCCTTTAGACTCTTTGTAACAGCCATTCCGGAGGAAGTCTATGCCCAAAATACACGGGGCCCCTGAGCCAGTCACAATTGGATGTTTCTGCCACTCCTTCCCGGTCAGGCTCACCTCGGCTTCCAACAGAGTCACTTCCTGTGATCCCCCCGTCACCCCGGCAATGGAAATAGGTTCTGTCCCCACATATTCTGATGGTATCAGTGTACACTGCGAACCAGTATCAACTAAAGCTTCATATCTCTGTGGCTCTGATGTGCCAGGCCGTCGGATCCACACCGTCCAATAGATCCGGTTTTCCTGTGCCTCTCCCTGGCTAGGGGCAGGGCCCCTCTAGCACTGGTCATTATTCCCTTCCTGGGCATATGTGGTAGAGGTCCCTTCACAGGGATCTCATATATCATCCTCACTTCTATAATACCTGGCAGCCTGGTCATGGGATGTCGAGGCTACCTTCATCTTAGTGGAACCCCCTCAGTTAGTGTTTTTCTCCTTGAGCTCACGCACCCGTGCTGCCAGGGCAGAAGTGGGTTTCCCATGCCACCTTCCCATGTCTTCCCCATGGTCACTCAGAAAGAACCACAAGTCAGTTTGTGGGGTGTACCCTCTCTCTCTAGCTGGGGGCCGTTGAGCTCTGACTCTGGGGCCTGTAACTCGCACCGGTGCCACATGGGAACTGTTCCTCCTCATCTCCTCCCTGACCTCCCTTATCTCCTCTGTCACCTCCTCCATCTTCTCCCTGAGTTCCTTAGCCACGGCAGAGACCTGAGCCTGAATTGGGCCACTGATCATACTCTCATAATTTCTAAGCTTGTTGGCTACAGAACCCACTGTCTCTCGGTTGTTATCAGGATGAATTGTTGCAATGAATGTGGCTTATTGAGATGGTCCTAGAGTTGCCAGATTCCACAGCATTTGCCCTGTGCACCTGACTTTGTCGGGGTCATTATCATGCTGTCCACCCCTCCCAAAGAGTACCTCCAATACCGCCACTTCTCTCAGCTGTTGGATCCTTTCCTCAAGGGTCTTCCAGCGCATTCTGTGATGGTGCTCCTGCAATCTGTCTCTGTGGACAAACCTCTCCCTTACACTCATTAAAAGCCGCTCCCAAAGGGAAAGGGGCCCTGGCTCCCTTACGAATACCTGATTCACACCTGAGTCCTGGGTCAAGGGTCCCAAATTCCTTGCCTCACTACCATCTAGTTGCACGCCTGTACCTATAAGGTCCCAGACCCGAACTAACCAGGCTGTATAAGCCTCACGTCCCTGTCGTGCAAGATCTTTTTGCAGATTACGGAGACTTTCATATGTCAGGGACTCAGTGATGATCTCAACCTCTGACTCCCCTGTGGGTTGTGAGGGCCCTCCTTTCTTGTCCTTGTTGACTGGGTGCTCTGATTTCACCTTATACTTCTTTGTTTCTACAGGGGCCACTGCTGCTGGCTGTGGCTGCCCCTGTGGTTCAGCTGGAACCTGGACGGTTGTAACGTCTGTGGGTTCTGCTGCTGCACCATCAGACTCTCCTTTGTCGGGGCAGGGGGAGGGTTTCCCAGCAGCTGGGGCTAATGAGGCTCCTACAGGGGAAAGGTACTCCCTCAGCATCTGGCCCATCTCACGGATCTCCTTCACCAAATCTGGGTGGTTTATTCCTGAGGCAGGCTGTGGGGCAGTGTCAGGCTGTGGGGCAGGGTCAGGTTGTGGGGCAGGGTCAGGCTGTGGGATGGGCTCAGGCTGTGGGGCAGTATCCTTATTCCCTATGTTAGGTATCAGGGTGGTTATCCAGGTCAGTCTCCCTAAACAGAACAGGCATACCAGCAGCACCATCCACTGTGTTATGTCATTAACATTCAGAAATTTGAACCCTTCAAAAACTGGTGGGGTAGGCCCGAAGAGCTGGATGAAGGGTTGTGAAAAAATTTCCCCTGGTGTCATTTCTTCACAGTAGGTACCGTTATTAAAATAACGCCAGACACACACAGTTAGTGTATGATAACCCTGAATCCATGTGCCTGCCTTCCAGAGGAAATTAAAAATCCACGAATTCCTCACCTTGTTAACCCATACAGCAAACTGGATGACAGCCACAGTAACCTTAGTTACAGGGCCCATGTTTAGAAAAGGGCCTGCAAATGGGAGGAATACGGCCACACCCACATGCCACCCAAACCAGGTTAAGGCAGACAACATGATATCCAGTACACAACAATGCAGGCACTTAAGAACTGTTATTCCTTTTTCTCTCAATGTCCTCGAGCCCCACGATTTGGGCGCCAAAATTTGTCTCGGTTTGAAAGAGAGACAGATTTTTTTCCTAAGGAGAGAGACAGAGGCAAATGAGGAATTCAACATCCTTCCCTCCGTGTTATTATAATTTGGAAGATTAAAGAAAAAAACTTTCCAGTCAGAGCTATGGGGAAAAGGAATAACAGTCTTTTACTAGTGAATATAACAGGACAAACAACAACAACAAAAGAATAACAGCAATTGTAATAATAGTAAAAAGAAACAGAACCAAGAACCCTGAGGGCAAACGGTGGAAACTCCAGCGCTGATGGCTGGAAGCTGGAAGTGGTGGAGTGTCCTCGGCAGGCAGGGGGGTGCCTTGGCAGGCAAGGTGGGCAGTGCCGGGGAGCCCGCAGCGGCTGGAGCCAGGCTGACCTAAAATCCAGCAGGACAGCGAAGAAAGACTCCAATATTCCTGGACGCTCCACAGAGATGATAGAATCCCCAGATCTAGACTCCTCCGTTGACTGTGGACTCCAGGCAGCAAGCAGTAGCCCAATGCGATCCGTGCTCTCCGGAAGACTGAGAGAGTAGTGTCCGTCCACCCCCACAGCTCTCTGGGAGCCTCCTCCCTTCCCCAAAAAACAAAGTGATCATCTTCTTTTGTTAAGTTAAGCATCCTTTAACTATCAGTACTTAAGTCTCCTAGCAACTCATGGTGGGGAAAAATTCTACAGGAAAAACTTAACCCTTAACAGCCTCTTCTATTAAAATAGCTGCAGCAGTGACTGCTTGGAGACAAGCTGGCCATCCCGTAGCAACGGGATCTAACAGTTTTGATAAAAATGCTACAGGTTTTCGGTATCCTCCCCATTCTTGGGTTAAAACTCCATATGCTATCCCTTCCTCAGTGTTTACAAACAAATCAAACTCCTTTTTAAGTTCTGGTAAGCTTAAAACTGGTGCTGAGGATAATTTCTCTTTTAGATCCTGTAGCTGCCTCTTGTCACTTTCTGTTCAATTCATTGGTTCCTTGTCTATTAATTTATCATAAAGAAATTTGACCCCTTGGGTGTACTTATCTATCCAGTGCTTGCAGTATCCGAACAGGCTTAGAAGTTTCCTTATGTCTCTCTTAGTTTTTGGAGGTGATATAGACACTATTCCTGAAATTCTTGCAGCGCTTCACCTTTTAATCCCCTTTCCGATTATGTGTCCTAAATAAGTGACTTCAGTTTCTACAAACTGTAGTTTACTTTGAGATACTTTTAACCCCTTTTCTCCAAGAAAGTTTACAAGTTGTATACTTACATCTCTAACTTCTTTTTCTGTCTCCCCTGATATTTATAAATCATCCACGTATTGCAAAATTTGAACTCCTTCTCTGGGACTAAACTGTTCTAATAATGCTTCTAGGGCCTGTCCGAAGATATTTGGCGATTCCGTATATCCCTGCGGTAACCGTGTCCACCTTAGCTGTTGTTTTCTTCCCCTGTCTGGATGTTCCCATTCAAAGGCGAACCAATCCCTACACTCTTCTGCTAGGGGACATGCCCCAAAAGCATCCTTTAAGTCTATCACTGTGAACCAGGTATGCTCTCTTGGAATTTTACTCAGCAAGGTATAGGGGTTAGGTACTACTGGGTGTCGAGCAATAGTTCTTTTATTGATTTCTCTCAAATCCTGGACTCATCTAAACTTTCCCTCATCTTTCTTTATGGCCAATATAGGGGTGTTATGAGGGGACATACAGGGTTCTAGAATATTTTCCTTAAAAAGATGCTCAATTACTGAAGCTAGCCCTTTCTTTCCTTCTGGTGACATTGGGTATTGCTTGACTCTGATGGAGGGGGTATCTTTTTGCATTTCTATCTTAATGGGAGGGATATCTAAACACCCATCTTTTCCCTCTGTAGCCCACACTTCTGGATTTATCTCTTGTATATCCCCTTGGGTCAGTTTCATGATATGCACAACCATTTTTCCATCTTTTGGGATAACTCCTACCCCGAGCTGCACTTGTAAGTCTCTGCCTAGTAAATTGGTTTCTGTATGTGGTAAATAAAGAAAATCAGCTACACAGTTCCCTTTTATCTCTACTCCTTCAATTATTAATGCTCCAAAGGGCCTCCCTTCAGCCCCTAACACTTCACAAGTTTTTGTCCCGATTGTTACCCCTGTTGGTAATTTCCTTAAACTTGACCTATCAGCTCCTGTGTCTACTAAGAATTCATATTCTTCACTTTGGGGCCCCACATCAAAGTTTACTAGAGGCTCATCTTATTGTTCCATTGGGTCCCCTATTTTATAGAGCCTCTGACACCCCTAATCCTCCCCTTTCAGGACCCTCTCCAGGGCATCTTGCTCCCTTGCAATAGCTTCATCAAGGGATAATTTCTTACAAACCCTTTTTAAATGCCTTATTTCACCACAATAATAACAAGTTCCATTCTCTCCTGGGTTACTTCTTTTTAAATTGACCCACGGTGGTACTTTGGGTGACTTTGGTTCTTCAAATGAGGGTCTTGGTCCTCCCTCACTAGATTTCAAGGAGGAGTTTCTCTGGTTTTCTGCTACTCCAGTACTTTCTCTTGCTACAGCTACCATAATGCGAGCCTTGGCTTTAGCTTTTTCTTCTTCTCTCCTCAGGTAAACTCTTAAGGCTTCTTTCAATAATTCATTAATACTTTTCTCCTGCCAATCCTTAATTTTTTCTAATTTTCTCCCTATATCTGGCCATGACTTTGTTACAAACTGCACTTTTAGAATTACTTGTCCTTCAGGACTATCAGGGTCTATGCTTGAATATAATTGAAAGGTTCTTTTTAATCGATTTAGCCAAGTGGCAGGAGTCTCATCTTTTTCTTGGGACACATCAAAAGCCAATTTAGTATTATTCCCTCTGGGGACAGATTCTCTTATACCTCTTACTATTAAGGACCTATACTCTCTCATATTTTGTCTTTCCTCTTCTCGATTTGGGTCCCACCCCGGGTCAGCTATCGGTAATTTATGATCTCCAGGTGGCCCCAACCTATTTTCCCTTTCCCAGATTCTGATACTTGCTGTTCTGATCATTCGTATTTCCTCAGGGGAGAATAAGATGTTTAATATAGAATTTAACTCTCCCCATGTATAAACATTGGATCCAAGGAATTGGTCTACCTGTGTGGCAATACCTATGGGATCTTCAACTAAATTTCCTAGCTCTTTCTTAAATCCTCTTACCTCAGAGGCTGTTAATGGGGCATTTACAAATCCCACTCCTCCAATCACTCCTCCCATAGGCACTTCCCTGAGGGGAAAAAGTCTTTCTGGCTTTAAGGCTCTTGACCTGGTGTTACAATAGGGTCCTTCACTTACATTATTAACTGATAACATTGTCTGGGTTAGGAATTCCTGGGGATTTCCAGGAGAACGGGATGACTCACAGGAGTCTGTAGGGGTTTTGGTTAACTCTCAATTAGAGGGGTGGCAGGGGAATTACTGTAGGTGAGGGGAGGTAGTAAGATCTGCAGGGGGAGAAACAGAGGATGGTACTGTGGGAGGAAGGGGGGCTGGGGAAGAGGTTGTGTTTTGAGAAACTGAAGGGTTTATAACTGGGGCTAAAGAACTTTGACTATTGGAAGGAGGTGGCAAAGGGGGAGAAGGTACTAAGGACTGGGGAGAAGAGGTGTTAAGGAGGGGTGATGATGGAACCACTGGGGGAAGGGAAAGAGAGGGTTCTAAAGGAGTTTGAGTTTGACTTGGGGAAGTTAGTAGGGGAAGTGGGACAGGATTTTGAGGGACTTGGGGCACCTCTGGGTAAATTAGAGGGGGTAAATGGTCTAGAGGGTCCTATCTTTGATTAGTTTCTTTTCTTTTCTCTTTCTCTTCCTTTCTTTCACACTCTTCTTTTTCTTTTAATTTGCAGACTTTTATATTCTCTTTACTCGTGGCTCTCTTTTGCCAACAATCAGCATAGGCTAACTGGTTTATATCTGGATCTTCCTGAGTTCTTAGGTACTGATTTAACTGATAGCACATCCACTCATCATGTGTTCCAAACCATGGCCACTCTCCTGGTAATTTTAATTTTGGCCAAACTTCTGTGCAGTAAAACACCATTTTAACCTGATCTAGTCCTTTTGTGGTCTCTAAAGAATCCCATTTAGCTAAAAGTTGTTCTAAGGGACTACCAGGTGGAATACTCTTCCCTTTGTTATTTTCCTTTTGGGATTTCTTCTTCTTACTAGTACATTGTCCCATTTTCTTTAAACTGAAAAAAAAAAAAAAAAAAAAAATTCAAAGGTGCCCTCTACTGATGGGCAACACAGGTTATTTTAAGAAAAAAAAATAAAATAAAAAAAAAAATTCTTCAGCTTTTCTCCCTGTACTTCAAATCTCCTGACTTAATTCTTGAACACTTCAACATAAAACTCCTAAACTTTATGCTTTTCTATTCTTTCGTACACTTTTGCTTTCATTAGGGAACAAACTCTCTCTTTCTACTCACTTTCTCCAACCTTCCTCACTTTCTTGGACTCTCACACTTTACTCACGCCAGGGGCTCAGACTCTCTTCTGACCCCTTTGAGGTGAGTCCTAATGACCTCACCTCCTGTGTACCCCCGCGCCTTGCCTCACCCCTGAGACTCTGGACACACTTTGCGGCGCACGACAGGGTCCCTAGCACTGGCATCCCCTTCCGGGCCTCAGGGCCTTCCCACGCCTGAGCCCCCACCGGGCCGGACACCTTCAGTCCGAACCCCGGACTAGACTGCCCTGTCACTAGTGCCGTTCCCCTCTTCACTTTTTGAAACGGAGGTAAGAGGTCAAGACTCCGCACGGGTTACCTGGGGGGGTATCCCTTCCTTGTTTCCAAGGATCAACCCAGCACAGCCCGACTCCTTTGCCTTCCACCAGGACTGGCTTGACTACTTCTCCCCAGCGAAGCAGCCTCGGCAAGAGGGATGAGTGCATGTGTGCAGGATGCCCGCCTCGCCTCCAAGCTGACTCCCCACCCCGGTGTCCTCGGGCTATGGGTTTACGGCCTCCTCCCTGAGACCGCGGCAGCACACCCTCTCCGGTGCGTCTGGCTCAGTCCTGGGAAGCAGGGACTCTCATGAGCTCTCGGCACCCGCAGTGTCTGGGGACACCCCGTCAACCCTGGCACAGTTTTCCCACCCCTCCAGGGACTCTAAACCCTCCTAGGCTACTCTACCCTTTAAGGGGGGGAACCTGCCCCCAATGCGTGCCACTCACACTTTGTTTTCCCCTGCACACCCAGGGGGGGGGTCTTTCTGCCCCTAAGGAGACGCCTCACTCACCAGTTTCTTTCGCTTCCCCCTTTTCCTGGCTGGCCCCCTCGCGGGGGTCCGAAACCGCAGTACCGAGGGGTCCACACTCAGTTCTGGGGGTCCGAGCTGCCGGACCCCAACTCTCTCACACTCCCACTCACACGTCTCCTTTACCCGCCGCCGGAATGCTCACCCTCCGGCGCTCCTCCTCGTTGCCGGTCCCAGGCTGCTCCCGCTTGGCCAGCTGTCCCGGAAGTCCGAAGGGCGAGCGGCCATCCAGTCTTTGGTCCTTCTTCAGGCGTGGCCAGATCCCGGATGAACTCCCAAAAATTGTTCTGGAAAAAAAAGAGAGTCAGAGACTTGCTGTTTTGTATGTTTCTTTATTATCAAGCTTGGCTCTGGGGGAGAGTTTGCTTGCTCCCTTGGCAACGCGGAGGAGGAGGTACACACAGCTTCGCTTCACAGCAAAGCTGGGGACTCCCACCCCCCTCACGGGCTTTTTCCCTTGCTGGGGAGTCAGTTTCGCTTCACTGATCAGGGGTCATCCAGCAATGGTGGACTCCTTCTCAAGTCACGACTAAATAAAGCTGCTTCAGCGGACCCCTGTACCCCATGCACTAGTCTAAAGTGCGACTACAGTCCTGGATTTTACTTTGGTTCCCTGCTTTTCAGAGTCCCTCAGTCTTGAGTCATTCTCAGAATTCCAGTGTTCTTTTTATTTGCATATGCAGATGCTATCCAAGGAATGGGAGCAGAGATATAGGTAACAAGGTGAATTCTTAATTAACAAACAAGTAAATAAGGTGATTAATCAATATTAAAAGCGGAATAAGGCAAATTCTTTATACAGAACTAGCGTTGACAATCTTAATGGAATTACTTAACAATTAAGTAACTAAAGCATAGATCATTTGAATAGAACTTGTTTATAACACTGAGGGAGCTGGAGCTGTCTGAATGCAAAAACTGCAATATGAGTCTCTCTCGAGGGGGAAATCTCCCCCTCCTGTGCCAGCCCGTGGCAGTGCTGCCATTCTCTGCTGCTGCTGGGGCACTCGGGGCTCTGGCTGAGCAGGAAAGGTGACCCTGAGCCAGGAGCTTTCCTTGGCTGCAGCAAAGCCTTGGCACAGAAAGACCTTCCTGGTGCTGTGCCCTGGGCCAGGAGGGATTGCGCCATAGGAGTTGACCCTAAATTTCTTCTTTCAGGCAGCTTTAGGGCACAGAACATGGAGAAGGCAGAGCTGACTCTGCTTTCTGCAGGCCTCCAGAAAAATCCTGCGTGGGAAGCAGTCTGGGAACAGGATTTACATGTGAGGGGAGGGGTATTCAGAGCTCTTTTCTCCCCTGTGGGCTGAGGGTCTGCATTTCCAATGGTCCTGCAGTTGCCAAAGTGGCCTTTTTCACTCAACTGAGAACAGTTCTGCTGAAAGCCTGTCCTAAACCTGCTTTTAGTGCAAATGTGCCCAACGAATACTCATTTTTTGCAGCCCCAGGTCTTGTGTGCATGCAGGTGTGAGAACTGAAGGATGGAACAGCTCTGTTGGGGGGAAATTCTGCTTTTCTTGTTTGTTTTTCTTTAAGGGTCTGTTTGCATTTTTGTTTGGTTTGGTTTATTTTCCTCTTCTTTTGTTTTGATTGGTTTTGCTGGTTTTCTGGAGAGGTGGATTTTTGGGGTTTTTTTAGGCTTTGTGGGTTTTTTGGGGATATTACTTTTTTTTGTATTTGGTTTCAGTTCTCTTTTTGGCTGGTAGGAATTTTTGGTTTTGTATGGCTTTTTTTTTTTTTTATTTTTTTTTTTTTTTTTTTTAATTAACTTACCTTGGCAGCTCTGGGCAGAGCCCTGTAAACCTGACACTTGCCTGTGGCACTGTGGAGGTGGCCAGGGGGACCTTCCCCGAGCTGTGTGCACAGCAATGCACATCAGCCCAGGCCGGGGGTGCTCAGTGCCCGCTCAGTTTTGCTGTCTGGCTGTGGCTCTGGACGCTTCCCTTGGAGCGTCTCCAGGCAGGGAACGTTGGAGCTGTCACCACCGTGGTGTCACAGAGAGGGGAACGCTGGGGCTGTCCCACTCCTGCCCCGGCCCCAAGAGCTCTGCCAGCGCCTGGAGGAGACACAAAGGCTGAGCCCAAGGG
>JAIXNV010000438.1:0-15965 GCA_020917445.1 Riparia riparia
ACCTTTCTGCAAGAACACTGTTTCAACAAGACCACTTCATCTGGACTACTACCAGCACGGTTTCAGGTTGTATTCTGATTCTGTCAGTGATCTTTTGTACCATTGCCTGTGTTTTATTTCACCTTTTTTTTCTCCCCTATTAAATTGGTTTTTTCTGACTTGAAGTCTGACCGGTTTTGCCTTCAAGCCAGCACAAGCCATCATCACAAAAGAAGGCACCATTTTTCACAAACCTTGCATTATGGGAGAATTCAGTCTGCGGCCAGGAAGACTACCAGTAACTTGGAAGCCCAAATAATTTTATCACACCACAAAATTCACCAAATTAACAGAGCATTCAGAAAGAAATATCATGGTGGGCAGTTTATAGGGACAGGGGAATAACTGAACTAGTGGTGCTCTCAAATATCATATTCTGCCCTAAGCTGAATTTCTGGGTCAGGCTGTTCAAGAGAATAGTACTAAAGAATACTGCTCTTGTAAAAATATGTTACCTAGGGGATAAGTCTTCACTTTACTGTACTGTTGTTATGCGTACACTTGGAAAAGTACACCACAGTCATGCCATGATACAAAAATGAATAATAATTACTAAGAGCAAACAGCTTTTGGCACTGATGGTTGTGGAAGCAGCTAATAAGGTATAAGGGACACAGCTTGCACACTGCATCAGTGGTTTCCTACCAAACCAGGTCAATCAGGCCTAAAATCACTGTTGATAGTCATCAGATCTTGAGTCATTGTGACCCAAGTCAGTAACAGCCAAATCAACAACAAGCTTTTGTTTTTTGCTTAAACAAAAAGAAAAACATCATCACAATGTATGTGTTTCACCTTGAGATAAGGTTAAGTTGGCAAGGAAGTTGAAGCAGATCAAGAAACCTCTCCACAACAGGAATGATGAAGGATGGGTTCATCTGTGGGGCGCTGGCTGCTTTTGGTTTGTAGTGTGATCAAGCAGACCATGGAGATGTAGGCTGAGAAGGGTCTAACCCTACCTCTGCAGATGTTATACTGAGATTATGAGGCCTATCATCTTAATTTCTGTAGTAAGGACATAACCTAAAGTATGTGCTGTAGAGGAGTCTACAATCTTTATGTAAAACAACATGATGCAGGAATTAACAAATTATTCCTGTGACTGATTTCATCATTACCCAGACAGTGTGTACTGTTTTAATCAGAGTTTCTTTAGCTTTAGCTTCCCTCAATTACTGCTATAGTTGTGATTACTACAGTGAGAAGCCCTGCTTGTTAAATTTCTCTTCCCCATCTAAGTACTAAATTAAGACTGACCAAGAAATCCATCAATCTTCCCTTCCACAATTTAAACATATTAATATTATTATTTTCCTTATAAAGGAGGTGATACCTAATCCTATAACCAATAACACCTCACTGCTGAGACTTCAGCAAATCCCATTTATTTACCTCTGCTTTGATCTTTGGCACAAGACCACAATGTTACGATGCAGTGGCTATCACATCACAGCCAAATGCTCAGAAGCTGAAGCCTTTTTTACTGGACAACCTCCTGCTCACTTACAAGCGCACTATGCCAGAACTAATCCCTGCATCCAAACCACAGTGAGACTGAAGATGATCAACGACTCCTCAGTACTCCCATCCCTAGAACTGAATAAAGAGGTAGGGGCAGTTATTTATTTGGATACATTTTGATTTCAACGTCATTCAGCCTAATTTCTCTCGAATTTCCTTAAAAATTTGTCTATGCACACGCACATATGTGGGTACCTACCAAAAATACCACTGACATTTGCAGAGGCAAGCAGCCACTCCCGCAGTTCAGTGGAGACAAACATTCCAGTGTGAGCTCATCCAACTTCTAGCAGAGGGCAGCACTCATGTAACATCTTAGGAATATATTTTTTTAAATCAGTTAGAGAGGAAGGAATCCATAAATAACATAAACCAAGTAAGACACCTATGTCTTTATCTACACTTTTCTTTGGCTGACACTGGAGCTTCCAAGAGTATTGTAAGTTGGTTCTTCACTGTATTCAAGGGTTCTCGAGTCCTAACACAATCGTTGTGGCAAATAAGCATTTTCTCAATGTGCATTGTAACTGAATTCACAAAAGCAAAACAAGTCAGCGTGAAGTTTCTCCTTTTATGAAGTGTTATTTCCTGACCTAAATCAGTCTTTTATCTTTGAATCATTTTTTGTTACTCCCTATTTAGTGGACTGATTGCTGCTATGGCAACCACACATTCTGCTTTACAGATATCGGTATCATTCCTTCATACACTTATGTTCTCTCACCAAATACACTTTGTACAAGTTCAAAATTGGAAAATATCTGGGAAATTAATTTGCGTTGACATTGTTGTTATCTAGGTTGTACTATGTTGCAAAGATAAAATAAGACTGAAAGCATAAAGATTGTGTTAATCCCATTAATGGCATGCTCATGGAGCAGTACAGGAACCAAGCTCCCTACCATATTTTTTTCTTTTCTAGGCATAATAAAACATCAGCTCAATGTCAATCCTGAAACACGTCTCAAAGACCTGAGGAAAGATACTGCTGTGGTTATAAGAAGAACTTATGCAGTCCCTCTCAGATGGAAAAGGAGAAAATAGGGTGAAAATAATCAGACTTAGCAGCTGCTATTCCTGGCTCATACAGCTGTCTATGTAGAAAATCGGTGACATAGCCCAGAAGGGGCTGTATCAGTCTTGGAAATATTTAATGCTGTTAATGAAGGTCAAATGACAGAGATTTGTGGGTTTCTGGCAGAGACCTATCAATGTTCATATCATTACAGCTAAATGGAAGGTGTCTGATGGGAACAGGCCATCCCTGAGAACAATTCTTTCAGATACTTGCTTGACAGGATGTTTGCTTTCATCCCACAAAATTCAATGGTACTCTGCATGACTGATACAAATGGATATCACAGGAGACATAAAGCTCTCCCACACTGCTTTTATAAGAAATGCCTTTCTTTCTTCACTGTTTCATGATTTGGACTGGTAGTCGGAATTTTATGGGCAGAGAGCACAAAAAAAAAAATCCCTTAGAATGTCAGTGGAAATGAAACTAAAAAGGGTGTTTGGATATAATATTTTAGGCAATACAGATTTTAAATGGAGAAGAACCTAGTTTTTATTTTTAAGCTTCCTTCCTCTACAGCTTTTAAGGAGGAAAGAGATACTTTTCTTTCTATTAAGCTAAGAAAGTTCATACAAAAATCACCTGAAACTATCATTTTGTATTTATGTTTACAGGGATTTTCTACAAAGGTATAAATATATTATTTTCATCCTATGCTCAACCACTCTAAAGAGTCATTCCTTTCTTGGGTATAAAATAACAAAAGCACACTCTTCTGAGCAAACTTTAAAAAAATGTTTTTTTCCTGGGATGCTAAAAAGCCACACACATAACAAAGATATCTCAGAACCACTAAACAGAGTAGCTTGAAACTCCACTAATACAACATAAATAACATGCCTAGGGAAAACATCTCAACCAAACTTGCAACAAAATATTTTGTAAAACCTTCTTTTGTGAAAATGTGAGGATGTACTGATACTTATACTGTGGTTTTGTCATGGAAGAAAACAAAAGGGGCTAAGAAAGTTAAAGTTGACAGACTGAAAGGCTGAGGGTCTCTAGTGAAAATCTAGCTGTACCTTGATTGATAGATATCTAAAAAAAGGCTAAAACTCATGTTCTTCCTTTCTGCCTGCCACCCCAATAACACACAGCTTAAAAAAGCAAAGAAACATACAGACAGGAAGGGGGAGAAAAGGGAATAAGTCACTCTGTTATTGATATTCCCATTTTTCAATAAAGAACCAGCATCCTCTGGACTAACTGCCAAATGTATGTCTACCAATGTATCAGTGGAAGAACAGGACACTGAGTGAATTTATTGCAGGGATTTACCCTCCTCCAAAGTGGGAGAAAAAATAATTACATATTGTTCTGCAAAGACGATTGCACAACATTCTTCACATCCAGAAAAGAATTGCTAACACACCAAATGCTGGCAAATATATGAACCTGGTGGCCTAGGTTGACTTATTTAATCATTAAAAATTCAGTCATCTTAGTAAGGTTTGACTTATTTGATCATCTGTTGCACTCATATGAAAGCACCTGCCCTTTCCATCTGAAACAGCAGCAGCTGAAAAGTGGTCCAGGTAGAACATCTGCCAGTGTTTCCTTTCACCAGTTGACCTTGTACCACATGTGACTATTCAGTTTTTCTTTCACACCAAAATACCTTAAAAAAAAAAAGATTTTTAAAAAATTCACTGAAGAAATCTATATGCAATGCAGAACAAAGATACCTGAGGAAGAAATGGCTTTTCAGGCCAAGAAGGTAAAGGTCATCCTGAACTGTCAGATGCAGAGAAATGTGGTAGAACAAAGAAAGAGGGAGCATATGTATGATAGTAGCAACAGCTGTGAACAACTACCTTAACAGGATGAAGTGAGAGAAAAGGAGATGTAATTAATCTCACATAGAAGGAGCCAATACAAGACAGTTGGTAAAAGTTTACAGTAGATGCTTCAGTTTAAAGGGGTTTAAAGAGGTCTCAGGAGTGGTTGGAGTGAAGGAGATAGGACAGGAATGTATGTCAGTAACTGAGATGAGAAACACATAGAATGAAAATACTTGCACTGTGATTTAAAAAAAAAAAATGCAAAGAAAATTGTGGTGAGACAAAAATTTAGTACATAGGCTCACCAATGATGGGTCTTCATCACAGCGATAGAGCAAAATGTAAACTATAATATGCACTGGGGTATGCAATAGCAGATCTGCAGCAATGGGCTCTGCTATGGTGTCATCCAAAAGTTACCAAAAATTGCCAAGCTGACTGTGGGGCTCCCCTATAGATTTCACCACAGCTTCTTGCCATGCTAGGTGACACTGTTCTAAGGCCTTTATCTACCTTTTGATGTAACTCAGAAGAAGATCTAGATGTGAGTTAAAATATGTGCATTTGCATGTGTGTTAGCAGGTTTGGGCAGATGCACTTCTCAGCCAACTGAGAATATAAAAGCAATGATAGGCGACTACGTTTTGAAAAGGTACTTTGGAGATTTGGACAATTACACTATAAACAGAATCTACGCCAAAGCAGGGACTGTCTTATTCACATATTGCCATATTTATTTGTCATTACTGAGATGCTGAGATACTCCACACTCATACAAATATTTTTTACTTGGTGTTTTGTTTTTATTGGCCTGTCCTGTAATCTCATAGAAACAAAGTTTACAGGCACTTTTTCTGGGACATTCATATATACATCACATATATTAATATGTCATACACACTATATGTTACATATTATATGAACTTACACTCATCCAGAACAGGTTATGGACAGGCATTAGGTATTTAGGTTATAATTGTAAAGTCATTCAAATTACAAAGCCTTATTACTTGTGCCAAAAAACTTACCAGCAATGAAAGTAAACCAAGAAAAAAAGCCAACCAACCAACCAACAAAAAAGTGCAATCAGGTTCATCCACATGATGTACAGAACAAAAGGAAAATAATTTCTCACCAAATTACTCCCAGAAAACAGTTAGGTACATTATTTAGGATGCCTGCAGGTAAAATATGTTCAGGACTTGGTGAAAAATAGATCTACGCACTTCAATATTCTGTCAAATCTAGTGATTCTGCCATTCCAACCAAGATTGCAGGAGATGAATTTTCTCAGTCTATATCTTGTATTTCTATCCAGTGTAGCCACTTGAACTTGAAGAAGTTGTGGCAGCACCTCTCAGGCATATCAACCCAAAGACAGGTTGACAATTTAGCCTCCAAGATCTCCATGTGTGTGTGTGTGGGTGTACATTTGTTTTTCATTCTTATTGCCACTTGAGATGTGTTGACTCTCAGAGTTTCTGTACAGTGGCACTTTTTGATGTTACTACAAAAACCTTTTTGCATGATCTCTGTTGTAGTTACACAACCATCTATCGCAGAATTCAAATGCACTGACTCTTTGTAGAACAGTCTTACTGCTGAACTAATGTGCCTGTACCTGAAATTGTACTGATAATGATCATATATGTGTCATTTCTTTGCATACTTAAGCCCAGAATAAGTGTGACAAGAGTGAATAAGTGAGTGGCAAGGAATACCTTGGATACCACAGTGCAGGGGACTTGAACACTTGAGGCAGACAGATGGCACGCTGCCCTGTGCCAACTCACTAGTTTTACTCCTTCAGCATTCATGCACAATTTTTATGTCTGTATAAAAGGAAAAATTAGGCTAGAAGTACTTCACACATGCTTCACACGTGGAAGTCTAAATCAATCAGCCCTTCATATATACTGCAGCCTTCATTACAATGGAAACATTAATTTCAGCTTTTGAACACTTCAGAACTTAAACAAATCCACAGAAAAAGAGCCATGCACAACTCGCACTCATGTTGGGTATTTTTTCTGTCATTTCACCTCTGATACATGTAGGAATTCTGTACTTTGAAGATGCAACATTGTGGTGGAGCAAAAGTTATTTTATTAGATTTTTAAGTGTTTTATATAATTAATTTACAGTTTTTTATAAGAAGTTTTGTAAAATGGTTTGTTCCCTGTACCCCTATTCTTCCCAATGGTTCTTACCCCTTACTCTCTCTCTCCTTGAACGCCCTGTCTGTCACTCTGGGACCCTTCCCCAGATTCTAGAAAGGTATCAAGTGATAGGCTGGTGCCCAGGGAATCCCCTTTCCCTCATCACGGAGTGGTTCCCCTGTTGAATGTTCCCACCCCTAGTTCCACCCTGAGTTAACCTGGTTGGTTCATCTGTTGTTACCACCTCTTGTTCCTCCCCCATTTAAAAGTTACCGCCCGACCATTGTTCGGGGTCTCTCCTGAGCAGCAGTGGTCAGGTGTGGAGATCCCGTTTGGTCTCCCCTCACTAAAACCCTGTTAACCCTGCTCAGAGAGTCGCCTTTCTGTCCGTCGCCACGGTCATGGCTACCATCAAGCCGATTGCAGGGTGTGGGGAACCAAGATCCCACAGGGAGGAGACAGCTAGTGGAACTAGCGAATCTGACCCAAAAGCACGTGTGTCAAGGTGTGGAACTGAGTTAGGCCATGGGTCTGCGCTTCCATGCACACAGTGGACACCACGACTCAACTTTTTTTTTTTTTTTTTGTGTGTTGATTAGAAGATTTACTAGTTAATCTCCAGTGCCAGCTCTGCACACACAGCAGGGAATTCTTCTGAGCTTAATTCTTCAATTGCAGATTTTATGAAAATCCTTCAGAGGCAGGTGGCAGCAGAAGGTCACTGAAGAAAAGTGTTATAGAAGAAACATCACCCAGAGAGGTGCAGAGAAGGCATGCATTGCTTTTCGGTTTTGTGGGTGGATGCTTACTTATATCAACACTGCTTCAGAAGGAAGCTTGCATGGGCATTGCATGAACATTTGACAGGACACAAGACATTGATGTAATTAATTTTTTCTAGGTTTAGTTTCACAAAACCAAGGAAAACAGCTTGCATATTCAGTAAGAAAACTCAATAACCAAGAAAATTTGCCTTAGTTCCACTCTTTGACTTTTTTTTTCTATTGCAAAAGCAAAGTAGGGGAAGTCCTAAATTATTTGCAGAGTTATCATGATAAACTTCGCAAAAGAAGATACCACTATTATCAGCTGATACCTTGCCTATCTTTTTCTATCTCAGCAATGTTCCTGAAAATGCCATCTGTCTCTGTCCTAAAACAGGTATCTACTCCCCTGAAAATGAATAGAGAATACGTATGTCCAACCCACTTAGCATGAATTACAACCACATGCAAAGGACAGAACAATTTATTTGTAAATTTCTGTGCATACCATTTTCTCAGTAATGTGCTATTCGAAAATTTGGTATACAATAATGACCCAAATTCAAAATAGAAGACCTTAAGCTTCACTTGGCATTTGCCTCCTGAATTTCTGCTAAATTTCTGCTTCAGCCAGAAGTTGTTTCTAGAAAATCATCTTGCCAGCTATGTTTCATGACACAATGTTTTTTGGCCAGACCAAACTACCTTTTAGTTATGATTCCATTAATCTAATGCAGCTTCAGTGAGAACTATGAGGTTAATCTGACATATACAAAGTGCTGAAATGGAATTGAGTTCCCCAGTCATGAATGAAAAAATGAAAAGTTTTTAAAGTTTCTATTAACAAGTAAACTTGAAGATTCTGTCCTATTATCAAAGACGGTGTATGGAAAGAAAAGGTTCTACAACATACAGATTTGGCAAGCAGAAATGAAAAACACTGGCATTTACAGAACGCAGCTGGAAATTATCTTAGTTATGGGTTTTTGATTACTTCCTTCATGCATCAATTATGTTCTAGAAATAGACAAATACTAGCTTATGAGATATGCTCTGCATTATCAGCGTTGCTCTTCAGACCACTGAAACACTGCTCTTCATAAACTTAACATCTTTCCGATGTGTGTTGATTTACCTCCAGTATTTTACAGCAAGTACCTGACATATTTCTTCTACAAGATGAGGACTTCTTAGTGCTAAGTGGAAAAAGAGAATTGTAAGACAAGCTATTATTTGAGGTTTCTTTTGGTGTTAAAAATAGAATTGTTTTGCACCTATGTAATTGGTTGAAGGCAGTAGGAGTCACCAAGTCAATAAAAGAAAAATCACAACAGAGTTTTCTACCTAATCAGATGATCTTTGTTACACAGTTTTTATGTACAACATCAAATCTAACTAAAATCAGCAGACTGCAAGCAGTGCAAGAATAAGATAAAGGACTTTAAAGCTGTACTTCAGCCACCAATGCAGTCCTTGCCTTTTATGTGCCAAAGCTTGGTGCCTAATCATAAACCATGGTAGTTCCAAAATCAAATACTACTTACTGGGACACAGCTAGTACTTTTATGCATAAGGTATCACCTATTAAAAGGACACTAAAGAGTTACAGTTAGATAAGGCAAGCAATGTATGATATTATGTCTTTGCAAAGACCGATGAGGACAACAGCTATCCCAATTTGTATCTAATGTCTCACAAAACTACCATCTAACAGAAAAGTGGTGCATGATTAGCAAAGCCAGGCTACTATTTGTTTTGGATTTGTTAGGACCTCCTAAGAGAGATCAGAAGGGGTATGCAGTGGGATAAACCTTGGTGTGCTACAGCATCCAAGATATAATGTCCACAAGAATCAAACTTTTCTACTGTCTAAATCTCAGTTCAGACAGGTATTACAGAATATATATTTGCAAAAGTGATAGTACTAATAATCACAACTTACAGGTTGTTTACTGGAGTGCAATACACACGTACTACTATGGTCATCTTCAAACCCTCACAATGGAGTTGCCCAAGATGACAGATGTGCTCACTCTACATCATCTTACTGAAGTGAAGACACCAATATCCAGCACCACCTTGACTCACACCATGGCCGTTGTATTATGGATCCAGAGGAAAAAGATACTGATATGTAGAGGTTTCTGTGTTCATGAGAAAAGGGGACCCCTTCTTCCACACAAGGTGTGGAAGGCATTGCTATTGAAAACACTTGATTCAGTTGTGCATAGCAGTGAGACAAAACCATCACAAACAGACACCACTGCAACGGTGTGGAATCTGCAAACACAGGCAAGCCTTAGTCATGCCTGGGTAGCAAAAAATGTTTGTTTGCATCTCTTTAGAACACCTACCTACCTACATGCATACCAAAATATTTCTGTTCACTATGGTTAAACAAGCCCATATCAAATTGCTACAAAATCAGAAGACAGGTGAGTTTGAATTAGTTTTAAATATTAAGAATATTCTTTACATCCCTACAATCTGGAAGAATAAAGGGTTTTAATAGTCTTTTAGCTTGCAGGACATAGACTCAGTTTTTCCATTTATTACCTATTATTTGCACAACAGTGGCAAAAAGTTTGGAACAGAAACAAAAGAAACAAGGATCACAGAGATAATTGTAGCAAATGTAAACTTTCCATCACAGAAAAATAAAATCAAAGGATTTGGGTGGATAACAAGATTTAGAGACTTTATACATAATGTTTATTTTGGTCCAGGAAATCAATTTAAGTGAATCTTAACTACTTTATATGGTGTTGCAATGGAAAGCAGTATCTTTTCTTCAATAAGGAGTTCTAGCCCCAAAGACTATATTTGAAGAGAGACTTTTCATTGTCTTTCTTTTTGCAGTAAGAGGAAGCCATGAGTACTCTTTGGGTGAAATGAGGATGCAAGTTAAAATTACAGAATGTGATTGACTTACTATGTTTATCAAACACACTTCAAAAATCTTTCAAGACAAATAATTCTGTAAATAAATATAATCTCCAGATAATTTCTTGTGCTATGTGGTTTATTTTTACATTAAATATATTTGCTGTTGCTAAGATGTAGGCAAATAAATAAGCTAAAAATGTATTTGTTTTATGCCAATGGATGGATTAATGTACTTCTTGAATCTCATTTCACTTGCAAAAATGGGGCAAGACACATAACTGTGGGGTGCATTATGCTCAAACAGAGTCCCAAAATTCCAGAATACCTTAGCTAAGATACTTTAACAGCAGAGAAATCTCAGGTTCTCTATGTAGCAGCATTAAAGTGATGCGTGAGTAAGAGGAACAAAAGAAAGTACGCAATGAAAGGAACAGTGACACCAACCAGTCCAATAATTGGTACTCTAGTGTCTTGCCTGGAAAATTTGTTTGTACAGCATTCCTGTCTCTTTTCTATTTGGTAACTGCAAATGTTCGCAAAGTTGCCTTTAATGGCATCCGTGTTTGTTCGAACAATTCATGCCTCATCAGCAACCTTCTGCGGCTCTAACAGCTCTAAATTACAGCATTTCTCCATTCTGTGGGACCACGGCTTACAGAAAATGGCAACTGTGCAGCTGAAAGTGCTTTCCATAACAGGGTCCTTGAATTTGTGCTCATTAAACTCTGGCCTTTGGTCACTCGCTCACCTTTTTGACCATATCTTGTTTAGTAAGGTCATCAGAGGGAAATGACAGTAATAGTCTATAATAGTTTCTAATTGTCTAACATGTATAGAGCTTTCTCCTACTAGGAAAAAATGTCTGCCAATTCCTGCCTAGACACTTTGCCTTTATTTGGTTTGACTGTTTGGCATACACAACAAGCACTTGTAGCATCCTCTGTGTCACTGTTCATTCAGAACAACATAACACCTTAGTGCCCACAGTCTTCTCACATCTGATGACATGTTTTTTTCAACACTTTTTGCAGTAGTGTCCATGAATCAGGTTAGTGCTTTCCAATAAAAAGTTCTGCTGGCACCAATATAGGGACTCTCATATATCAATGATACACACCAGAATATATCAAGTAGAGGCTGGAAATGGACAGAACAACTTATGAAGATAGTATTCACAGTTTTCTGGTCCATGTCCATAAGACAGCTGTCTCCCACAATAGTGATTGCTCACAAATGCACATTTTCTAGGGCACCTACCAGAATCTCAAGCGACAATTCAAGAGTACTTCTCCATTTAGCAAAAATTTATGTCCTATTAATGAATCTGAAAGCATTAAAAAAAAGGTTTTATCTTTCTCCTACATACAGTCAAAACCTTGTTGACATCTCTTTGTACTTCATCTGTGGTGCTGAAAGCAATCAGGCAAACACTCCTCTTCCAGACTTTTCCTACAGGTAGAATTGCTGTGGAAGTTTAGCATTTACAACTCTGCACTATATTCAGCCTCCATACTCTTGGAAGGATGTCTTCCCTGTTGGTGCCTTGTGCCATATTTCCAGACATTCTGATCATCTACTTTCTTTGCAAGAACAAGCTCACCTCAGTGTATAGCAGTCTCTCTATTGGAGCCCTCTGGCTCTGTTTGTGCCTCGGCTGGTGTCTTGGTTTGAAAAAATAGACAGGTGTCTGCTAAGGAGAGGCAGGCCTCTCTAGGAAATGAGGAATTCAAATCCTTCCCTCCGTGTTATAATTTGGAAGATTTAAAAAAAAAACCCCAACTTTCCAGTCAGAGCTATGGGGAAAGGAATAACAGTCCTTTACTTGTAAATATAACAGGACAAACAAAAAACCAACAGCAATTATAATAATAGTAAAAACAGAACCAAGGACCCCGAGGGCAAACGGTGGAAGCTCCGGCGCTGATGGCTGGAAGCTGGAAGCGGTGGACTGTCCTTGGCAGGCAGGGGGGTGCCTTGGCAGGCAAGGTGAGCAGTGCTGGAGAACCCGCAGCGGCTGGACCCGGGCTGACCCAAAATCCAGCAGGGCAGCGAAGAAACTCCAAATTCCTGGGCACTCCAACAGATGGTAGAATTCCCAGGACCAGACTCCTCCGTTAACCGTGGACTCCAGGCAGCCAGCAGTCGCCCGATCCGTGCTCCCCGGAAGACCGAGAGTAGCATCAGTCCACCCCACAGCTCTCTGGGAGCCTCCTCCCTCCCCCAAAACTAAGTGATCAACTTCCTTTGTCAGATTAAGCACCCCTTAACTATCAGCACTTAAGTCTCCTAGCAACTCATGGTGGGGAAAAATTCTACAGGAAAACTTAACCCTCAACACCTGGCTTGAGAGACAAACCACAGTTGGAAGGATATTTCCTCAGGGCCCCGTAGACCCAAGAGTGGCTGTGAACCTTTTCCTTTAGAGAGAGCAGGTCCCCGTCAATGGCAAAGTAAAGCTCTCTGCACTTAATCGGAGGGGAATCAGGGCTTTATTCAGTTTTTCTCCTGTGGTCCTGCCCCCACAGGGTCCAGAGCCCAGACCCTGTCCCCCAGCCAAGATAGAGATGGATGTGCTTTTCCTGGCTTTTATCTAGGGGAAGGGCTAGAGGCAGGGACAAGCCACTACCCAATCAGGGATAAGGTGGCAGTGGAACAGAGTTGGATTACATTCCAATGTGGGAGAATAGGTGGGGAAAGGGAGCAGGGACAAACCTCACGATGGTACATTCCCCAGGGGAATAGGGGGATACAGAAGAAACCATTATAAAACTCAATATATAAATGGAATACAATATAAACAATAATGCACAATAACAATAATGCACAACAACACCACCAGTGAGCCAATTAATTCCTGTACATACAACTAAATCTAAAATCACTTTTAGTACCAGAATTTTCAGCAGCAAATTTATTCACTAGTTCAGTTTAAACATAAATTTAGCTTCCAGATTGAAGCACAGCCCTCATCAACTCTAACGTTGTCCACTGCTCCCATTTTATATTAGCCTATATTGATGTTTCTCATTCCAGCAAAAGCTCGCAAAAGTTATATAATTATTTTAAATTTGCTTGCATATTTCATGAAAAATTCTTTGTCATCTTCACTAAACAGGTTGTCAAGCCTTGAAGCAGCCTGCCCAGAAAACTGGTTGAGACATCACCCTGGGAGATACATAAATGACCTGTAGACATGGTTCTTTAGGGACATGCCTTAGTGGTGGTCTTGGCAGCCCTAGGTTGAGGTTGGACTTGATTATCTGAATGGTCTTTTCCCACCTAAATGATCCTATTATTATGTCAGTCTAAGTTGTCTCAGGAATTAAGAGACATAGAAAGGGTACTTTCACCTTTCATGATCTTTGGGCGTGAGAAACAAGTAAGCTTTAGACCTTCAAGTTTCAAACAATTCATGATTTCCTACAACAGCAGTTGCCTCTGCTCCAGGAAACATCAGTATCTGCCAAAAAGGTGTCCCAAAACCATATTCCAGACAACATATATTTTAGAGGACAAGGGAATGCTGAACTTGAGCTCTCATTTACTTATCTGCCTGAAGGGAGCCTACAAGAAAGATGGAGAAACTTTTTACAAGAGCATTTAGTGACAGGACAAAGGAAAATTACTTCCAACTGAAAGAGAATAGGTTTAGATAAGATGTTAGAAAAAAAAAAAAATTACTATGAGGATGGTGAGGCACTGGAAGAGATTGTCCAAGGAATTTAGGGATGCTGCTTCCCTGGAAGTGTTTAAATCCAGGTTGAATGGAGTTCTGAGCAACCTTTTCTAGTGAAAGATGTCCTTGCCCACAGCAAAGGGTTTGGAGCTAGATGATCTTTAGGGTTCCTTTCAACACAGGCTGCCCTATAATTCTATGATTCTATGATCCTTGGCTCTGGTTACATGCTTCTTCCAACCCCAAGTTCAAAGACTATGGATAAGCTGACACAATGTCAAGCTCATCTGTAATCTTTGATATGACTGGTGGCCAAAAATAGAGATAGAAGACGTTATTTAGTGTTTCATAACTTATCTCACGTTGGGATAATGTATGAAACAGTCCTATTAACTAGAAATCTAACACTGAAATGCCAAAATTGTCCTTGAATAATCTGGACAGAAGTATGTAAAAACTTAGAACCGTATCACCATGTTGATGAATGTGAAATTTTGGGTTTCTTTCTCCATTCTTATCTGAAGGTTTCAGTTGTTTGAAAAAATAATTATTATGTTATGGCTTATGAGAATAAATTCATTAATTCTTTCCCCTCCTACAGGGCTTTTTCCCCCAGTTAGGAAGAACTGAAAAATTGCCTTAGATCATGACAGTAGTTTTATTGAAAAATTAGGACATTGAGAACATCTATAGAGAATCTAAAGATGCATTGACGGTATGTGTTGTCTGAACTCCTAGATCACTAGCACTAATACTGTCAATGTATCAAGTATATGACTTACCAGGATAATCACAGGGATTATTTTGCACAGAAAGCCCTTGCATTGCATTCTGACAGCTATGCTTTTTTAATAATCTAAATACTACAGATTTTATCAATATCAAGACACAAACATTCCATATTCTGCTCCAGACTAGCTTTAAAAGCCTGAAAAGAAGTTCACTCTTCTGGTGGTGGTGGGGTTTGTGTTTGTTCTTTTTGGTTTTGTTTGTTTGTTTGTTTGTTTGTTTGTTTATTGTAATCCTCTTTATATTTAAAGACAGCAACATATGAAATAGTCATGAAAACACTGGAGCATGAAACCTGAACTTCTGACATGGTCTTCAGAGCCATCCTGTACAAATCAGACTACTGGAGGAAAAGAAACTCCAGTCCAGCCAATCAAATGCAATCAAGTTCCTTACCCTCACTTTACAAAGTGAGCAACTTTAAGTAACTGACAGTTGCAAATGAACTTTCATTAAATTAATTGAATTTTTAATGAATAGCATACATAGGATTTCAACTTATTTTAGACTTCTAACACCATTTGAAAGATGCTGTTTACTGTAAATCTCCTTAATAAAATTTCCCATCAAAGAGCCATCAGCAGCAAACACAGCACAGCAGGTCAGGTGAAAAGCTGCATGCTTTAAAACCTGCAGTAGTAATTCCAAAAACTGTTTCCTTTCTCGTGACAGATGGAGCCTTTTCTAACTCTAAATTATGGTGTGTGGATGGAGACATATAACCAAAATCAGTTGCTTGACAGAGCCTTGACAATTCACACATTTAATGCAACATCTTGTTACCATCACTGAGAGCAGTTTTCCATTTATCATTTCTCGTATTCAGTAGCTGGTCACAGCAGTATCTGTTTCCCTAATCTGATCAGCTCAATAGAGTCTAAAAGTTTCTGGTCTTACAGTTGCAAATTTACAGCAAGCCTTGGCCTGCAATAAAACAACAATTACCAAAGAGAAGTTGGTTATAGATGTGTGGAAGCACCGGGGAGGAGAGGAAATGACACAGCATGTGCTGTAAGTTCTGCACATCCAGAGTACATGCCTGGGCCACTTTGTGTAGCCTCCTCCCTGCACAGAAACACCACATTCAGCTCTGCTGCCTGGTTCGGTTGTGTGCATGAAGGATTTAATACCACAAACTTCACAAGCTCTTCTCACACAAGACATCTTGTTCTTCAATCTTCTTCAATCTTGTTCTTTTTACTCACAAGTGGGGTTTTTTTGCTTGCTCTTTTTCTTCCTTTTTTCCCCCCCATTTTTTTGTTCTCCTGTTGT
>JAIXNV010000438.1:16065-27994 GCA_020917445.1 Riparia riparia
TTTTTTTTTTTTTTTTTTTTTTTTTTTTTTTTTTTTTTTTTTTTTTAGTGTATTCTTATTGGTGTAAGGACTAGAAAATCCCATACTACTCATGCACTAGTTTGAAGGCAAAAATAGCACCTTGAAGATCCCTTTAATAAACTCAGTTGGCTGACTTCTACTTCACTACTAAAGAAGTTTTGTTCTTCAAAGCACACTTTTTTTAAGGTGACATGTAAAGCAGTACAAGCCAGGTACACAACACCCCCAGACAAGAAAAATCTACCTGAATAACAGATTAATTTTACTGTGGTGGATGTATAATTTTGGTTTCTGTTTTTGGTTTTGTTTCTTTGATGTTCTGTTATTATTATTTTTCATATACACTGAACGTCAGAATACAGCTCAAAACTACTGGCTTCAAACAGGAGGATAAACCCCATGTAATTAGATAAATCTAAGTTTTTCTATTTTAAATTGCCTGAGGAGAATTATGTGCTTAAGTGAGGGGTACTGTTTAGTATGTTTGTGTTTTGGATATTAGCTTATAAAGATTACATATTTGGACAATAAATTCTCATATTAAAATTCAAAACCATTTGAAAATCTTACTTAAAATCAGGAAACCAAATTTCTTCAGTACTCTTTATGAACCTATGTGTCCCTGAGAACTGTGGGGCAGTCTACTTATTTGGGTAAAGTGTGAGGTAACAGTGGAGTTAATGAGCAAGTGAAGGTTTTAGTAAAGTTCCAAAGTTGTGCTTCCCTGCCATTATGACATAGATCTTGCTACTTTAAATTTATTTTTCAAAGATGTTTTGTACAGTTTTCATCAAAATAATTGATTGTAGAAAGAACTGCATAATGAATCTAGCAATAAAACTTGTAGCTCCAGACAGGGACTGAATTACTTGGGTCTGGAAGCTACATGTACCTAGTCTGGAAACCCTGAGTCCTTGGGGCCTCATGATTGCAACCATAGGACTCCAGATGTTTCCAGCACAAGACCTCTGAGCTTGCATCAGTTGTGGTGCAAGCTCAGTCTCAGCCTTCAAAAGCTCTGATGCTTTGAGAAGTTGCCAAACACTGGAGGAAGAATGATAGCACAAACTGGCATTTCTTACTGCTGAAGTGTCCAAAATCCAGTGAAATTGAACTCTGGGATAGAAACACAATAAGGAAACACTTCTCTACTTCACAGCTCTTCTTCCTGAAAACCATGGGACTTCATAAACGTGTTCATGAAGTAGAGACTACATATATTTCCATCAAGATTGCCTTTGCTTTTACAACGCAATGACCCAAGAACCACAGAGATGGCTGCCAACTCCCCCATGTTTGTTTCTCCCACCTCTCTACACCTTCCCCCAGTTTATTCACCACTAGAGGGCAGCAACCCATGTGACCTGGAAAAGTAAATTTCACTGCTTGGAAACTGAATTACCCAAAGAACAACCTCCTATTTATTTTGTAATTTGCATTGTTGCCTCCAATACCCATATTTTGATGCTGTTGTTGTTAGCAGTATGGCTCAATTTGCCTTTCCTTCACCAGACATTTAGGGGTGCTGGCCTGATAGCAACCTCGGAAATTTTATTCTAGTTTCCAAGTGAAAATTGGCTAAACTGATAACACCTTTTTTCAGTTTGAGGAGTCATTAAAATCTTGTAAACCTCTATTCAAGTTAAAAATACTAACCTGACTCATGAAATTGCCGATACTCATGCCTTATTATTATCTTTTTTCTGCCCTCTGCTTCATATGACTCTCAAGGGTGTAACAAGCAGATGCCTTAATCCATGATTACTCTTTAATTTGAGATCCAGCCTTGCCACAGAAAGTGTCTCCTGGTTCTGGTTGGGGCAGAAAATTTACTTCTTAGTGCTAGGTACACTGCTGCATTTTGGATTTGGTATGAGAATAATGCTGATTACTCACTGATATCTTGGTTGTAACTCAAGGATTGTTCAGTGTCTCATTCTCTGCCCATGAGTACATGCATGAGAAGCTGAGAGGGAACATAGCCAGAATAGTTGACCTGAACTGGCCAAAGGAATATTCCACACCACAGAACATCATGTCCAGTATACAGACTGAGGGGATTTGGCCAGGAGCTAACAACTGCTGCTTGGGGATGGTCTGGACATCAAGGCAGCATGTGGTGAACAATTGCTTTGTGCAGCACTCATCTTTCTTGGGTTTTATTCCTCTTGCAGTTTCCTTCTCATTTTTGTTGTTGTTGTTGCTATTGTTGTTGTTATTGCTATTATTATTATTATTAGCAGCAGCAGCAGCAACATCACTATAGTAATAACAAGAAGAATAAGAAGAGAATTACTTAATCTTTGTTTCAATTACTAAATGCATCTTATTTCAACCCATAAGGTTTACCTTTTCTTTCCAATTCTCTTCCCCCTTGGAGACTGGTGGGGAGGCCAATGAGCAGCTGCACAGTACCTAGTTGCCAGCTGGAGTTAAACCACAAGAGAAAAAAATAACTGGAAGCTGGGCAAAGGGTGTCCTGTCTCTGTTCCTTCAGAGAAAGAAGGATAGGATTATTCTCTCAGATCTCCAGACAGAAAGGACTGGAGAACTAAGAAGCACTCCCCAGCTCCAGGGGAAGAGATAAAGGGATTAATGGTTCTAGCAAAAATTACCTTCATTAAGCTAAAGGACTGGCCAGAAAAGGGGAAAAAAAAAAAAATCCAACTGACTGAAAGACACAGAGATGTTATAATTCAGTAACAGAAGGACACAATGCTTCTAAATTCTCTGATCATACCCCAGGAAATCAGCCAGGGAAAGTCAGTTTCCTATAGCTCTCCCTTCTACCTCTTTTGCTGAACTGAAATTAGAGGACAATTGTATAAAGTCCTTAGTAATCTTAGATGTTGCCTATTTCAACTTGCATATGTCCTTGAACACCAAAATATCCTCAGGGCTGATGAAGTTAAAACTGCTGTGTTTAAGCTGGTGGAGTATTGTCACAGTTCAGCATTGACTCAGAGTGCTTAACAGAGCTAATCAAGAGACAGCAGGAGAGAGCTGTCAAAGAGGCTAAAATCTAATCACAGTTTACTTCTATCCTCAGCCCAAGGACTCTCTATGTGTAATCCAGATGTCAGCTGGAGAGTATTTCATAGGGCTGCTACCAGACATATTCAAAATTAAAAAGCTAGTCATTTTTGCAGTCATGACTTATGCTTCACATGTAAGGGTACAGTATAATTTTTCCAAATAATTTCAAGAAGAAAACTAATAAAATAATCTATTATAACTTACTGGGCACACAATACTATTACATGGATTTGCCATGGATGTGGGAATCAAAATCTTGCTCTTAAACACACAGCTTTACAATCACGAATGTAACATGAAAACCTTAAAGAACCCCTGCAGAAATTCACTAGACTCTCCTGACAGTGCTTTCCCATTTCTCCTCTTCTTCACTGTTCACAAGTCTTCCTCCAAGGAAACTCTTACCAAGATTTAGTTTTTGAATTTGCTACCTGAGACTACACAGCTGCTGACCTTCCCTGATCTTCACATTCTTCCACTTTTTTATTCTTTTAGATCCTTCATGTTACACATCACAACAGAAAGACAGAAAGGTAATTTTGGCATTTAGAAGTTGCAGTGGCTAATGCACCTGAAAGCAGGAATTTTGCGTTGATGCTGAATCCATTCTATGATTAAGTATCATGAATAGGCGATGTACACATTCAAATGTTTATAAAATACTGCTTCTCTCACAGTCATCACCATCTAATAGAGGTAGTTTGATGTGTTTACAAAACAAATCATATTATTTTACACCCTTGGGTAACATTTTAGTCATAGGAGGCAATTTAATTCTAATTTAATAGAGAAGAGGTATGCCGAACTTAAATATCCATGAAAACCCCTCTTGAGTTTCAAGTAAATTGCATATTGTGAAGGGATGTGAACACGTCTCTGTTTGTTAAATTATTAAAATTAATGTGTTTAAACTTTATTTACTGTTTACAAATTTATCTGTTCTCCAAGGATCGGATCTTATCAGATGCTTGATTTTAATGGCAATTTTTAATCTCTGTTTCAGAGGAACTGGAATGTGTATCATTCTTGATAAAGCCCACAAATCCAGCCACCCCTAGAGTGGCTGCAATTTTTTGAGAGTAACTGCAATTTTCATTTATCACTAAAGAACCCTACACAAGCTCATGGAGTTTCTACCTTTAAATCCAGCAGCTGTGCTCCATTATTATATAATTACCTATTGAATTCTGCTTTTACTCATGAGTATGGTATTTCAATCTTAATTGCTTTTTGAAAGCAGTAGTTAGAGAAACATTTTGAGATAATGGCCTGCTTATACTGAATGCTACATATATTACAAGAGATGGCTGAACCTAAAGAATTTATAGACCAGATCACATGTTTTTCTAAGGAGAGTCAAAGCACGTATAGAAGTGGCTACAATGGACAGTGTGATTAGAAAACAGCATGACTGTGTATTTGTGAATATACTTTGCTGTTGTAGTGGTTTCAGGTTTTGAAAAATCACTTCTGCAAAAACCAGCTGTCTATGTGTTCCTATTAACGCCTGATAAGTAGCTTCTTTCATAACTGTACTATTATTTATCCAGTAGAAGATCTAAAAGCACTCCATAAACTTCCTAATTCCCCCGGAAAGTAGTCTGATGCGTAAAGGCACCAAAAGTTACCCAACACAGTACGACAAAGCCAGTCCAATTGACAGCACTAAAGCTCTCCATTTCCTTTGCCAAAACCCACTATCTCAAGCTAAGAAATTCCCCGAGGAATATACTGCCTTTGTCTATGAGGCAGGTGTTTTAAATACAACAAAACAACAGTGGAGTAAGTTAAGCAAGTACTCATGTTCTTTCGTGTTTGCCTTGACTGTTCTAGCTCTATACAGTGAAGACGGTATTTTCAATCAGGTCTTAAAATTGACTTATCTGGTAGAGTTTTATCATACTAGCAGATAGAGATCAAAACATTTACCATCATCTACCTTTTATAGCTTCGTTTGGAGACTAAAAATAGCAGAGGCTAATACTAACTAGATAAATTATTTTTAGAGAAGTTCTCAGCTTTGACTTTGTTTGTGTCACTATCTAGTCAAGAAAGGCTCTTAACAGAGTGCTTGGAGTCAGCCTCTGTAGAGCAGCTGCCATTTCTACGTGTGAAAAATATTATTTTCTTCATCTTTTTTCATGCTTATAATGAAAGAATGAGTAATGCATCCTGGCCAGCTGCAGGCAGTTTGACATTCAGTTACCAGAGATACAAATTCAGCTTTCCACCAGCACATAGTGCTGTCATTAGCAACATGGTGACTTCAATTTTCTTCCATGCTAACTGTGAAACTTCATACTTATAAAAATATCTTAAGCCGGAAACAAAACAGATGTCATTACAAGTAGGTGACTGATTCTCTCTGCATGTACGAACAGTGACTTAAAACGTTTTTTTTACTACTTCTAGCAGTACAAAAAATATGACTGAGGTCATGATGATTATGAAATTTTACCTTCCTTGAAAAAAATAAATAATAGGCCAAAGATAACAATCTTGAACATGATGACATTATTAAGGGCATGCTTAAGCAGCACAAAAAATTGTGTAGATGTGAACAAGAGACATTGAGTGCAAGTACCGTACTTTAACACAGGCTTCTATTCCAAGTTCATCATCTATGCTAGGAAGCTGTCAATTAGTATGGGTGTAATGTAGAACTAATGCAGACAATTGTTTCAATTAATAGCACTCATGGTGTGAGATGCATGTTATGTGAAATCAGTTTTAGAGATCTAATTTATCCAATAGCTTTTTTCCTCTCTTGTGTAGTCAAATACAATAAACAAATTTATGTAAAAAGTCAATGCATTGTGGATCAACCTTACATTTTACTGAGCAGTTTTTGCAATTCTCCTCTCTCAACCCTTAAATGTACCTTGTTTGCTCTCATAGTATAACTTGAATATTTTTTATTCACTAAAAATACCATATACAGACTGATATCACAATGAAGATTCACATTATGCTTTTTAACAGCAAAGTTTTCTCTTGCCCTTTCAAATTCTCTTATTAGTAACTAAGATCACAACATTATTAAATAAAAATCACAATGCTATTAAATAAATGTACTTTTTAGACATACAAAATTAACTCCTTGAAAGAGCTAGAAGTCTTATTAGTTATTCAAGTGGGGGGGGAAATGTCAATAAGATGCAGCTTTCCTTTCATGAGGTTAAAGGAATTAATTCTAATTTAAAAATAAAATGGTTCTTCCTAGTTAAGGCAGCTTATACCTGTCTTCTGTCAGAGATTTTTCCCTTCCATCTTCATTAAATCAGTAAGTGTTATATAACTAGTTGCTAAATTTGGGGTGTTTGGTTTTGGTTTTTTTTGTTGTTGTTGTTGCTTTTGGGGTTTTTTTGGGGTTTTTTTTGTTTGTTTGTTTGGGTTTTTGTGTGTGTGTGGGGGAGGTTTTTTTGTTTGTTTGTTTGGGTTTTTTTGGTGGTTTGTTTTTTTTTTAATGGGGACCTAATAGATGATAAATACTATTTTTATTGACTTAATGAACATATTCTCATACTTCTAATTACTGTCTCGCTTTTGCTAGACGAAGGACATCAAATCCTGTACAGTTTAAATCATGCTTAGCAGGAAGAAAATTACTTCTTGCTGGTTTGACCAAGCGGGACCAGTGTACTTCGTCATAACCTCAAAGGAAGAGTTCAATGTCACAAATCAAATACAGGCTATGGTTTTCATATTCTTCCTGATTTATGAATTTGCACTGCACTTTTCACTCATCTTCACAAATCCATAAACAAAAATGTCTTCAGACTTCCTGTGGCGGGAAAGGGAGAGCAGACTAACCCATCCTGCCACCTCCTGGCTGTGCAGCTCTTTCCAGAGAGCTCTGGCCTCAGATTCCCTCTTCACGCGCACACGGGACGTCACCCATGTCCAACCTTAGCAACAACTGCTACAGGCAAATGCAACTCCACATGCTATTCATGAAGAATTCCTTGGAAGTGACATTGATTTTGCCCCAGTGATTCCTGCAAGGGAAAGGGCGATAGGCAGCCAGCCAGCAAGAGACTGGTGCTCCCTCACTACTCAGGGAGAATAGAAGTTGTTTTCCATTTTCCTGGTGCTGTAATAGCACATGGAGTCCAAAAGAAGCAGTGTTTGAACTGCTACTCTTGTCTCTTTTCAAAGCACTTCATCTGGGAGGAAAAGTAATCTCAAGAGAGCAAGGACACTGTCTGGCTTTAGGACTGCAACCAGCTGAGGTTTGTTCATTTTGATAAGCACATGGGAGTGTGCAATCCCACTGACTTTTGTGCATCTTCATAAAATAATAGAAAATGTCATTATTCTCTCTATTTAGAACTCAGTTTGTGCTAATTCTTTTTTCTGTGCTGCAGTTTTTGGGGAAAAAAAAAAAAAAAAGGAACAAGGTTAAGCATTATTCTCTGTTTGAGGTTCTGTGCTGATGAAAAAGTCCTGAAGAAAATGTAGACTCCACCAGACTCAGTACTTTTGCTATTCACAGCACATTTGAAAGTTCCTGAGTTTTTATGTATTCAATAAAATCTAAAAATGTTTTCTCAGGTTGCTTTTCTGAAATCCCATAAAGGAATATAATGACTAGTGTATAAGTAAGTTTCTATTCTTTTATACTTAGGAGAAAGTAGGAGAACTTTTTATACTTAGGAGAAAGTAGGTCTACTTTTATCTTGTGTACTGCAAGGAAATTCTCTCATGACAGAGAAAGATCAAGAGGGAACTTTTAGTTTTTAATTTTAAATTTAAATCATATTATGCAGATGAAATAGAATAACAATAATTAGCTTTAAAAATAAGTTCATATGGACATAGTAATATATGCCACACAAGACAGAACTATCAGAAAATGCTTTGCTTATGATGTATAGTTGAAACTGCTTGCATCTGTAGTCCTCTGAATAAAATGGAAATTATAGAGAAGCATTTAAAGAGCATTTGCTCATCATGTCTTGGAGAAAACCAGTTAAAGGAAAGTAGCATCTGAAGTTCTTTGATGTTGTTGAAGGTCTAAAAATGTAGAGAGGGTTAAAAATATCAACTTTTATTATTAAACAAAAAATCATTATTAAAAGTATGATTTCCTGTTAAATTTCTTAATTTAAATCACATAATAGAGTATTTCTGGTTTCACCATTTCATACTCATTCTCTGAGAATGACAGATATTACTGTTTATTTAAAATTGTCCCTTCTCTTTTAAATTTAGAAAAATGTATCTCCGTTACTATTTGTCTTCCTAAATACTTTTTCTTCTGTTAAATAAAGTATAGTTTGAGTTAAATACAAGAGGGCTTTTTAGCTCCTGCATGTTTTCTCTATTTTCTTTCACTTGAGAACTGCTCATATTCTCACTTTGTGCAAGGCCACCAGTGCCACAAGTTGTATCAGAGAAAGAAGACAAACATCTCCAAAGGACAATATGGACAACTGCAAAATCATTTGACAAAACTCAGTGCTTTTCGTAATTTAGTCAGGTGGCTGTGCTGAATACCTGTTGACAAACAACAAAGATATCTATGCCCTCTAGCATCAGTTAATAATAACTGAAACTTTGAAAAATGAAAAAAATGTTAATAATGCAAACAATTGACTAGACATTGTGTGGTTTTAGTTTGTGGTTTTCAGAATCCTGGAGTTTTCATAATACAATTTAAAGGACATCAAATGGGTCATGATTTACAAAAATGGGTTTGTATACACATGTAGCAACCCACAAGGTAGTACTTTATAAAAGGTTTGTGAGTTCCTTTGAAATGATAAAAAAAATGTGAAAACACTGGCTAGATAAATCCACTTTTTCAGTAATTAATATTACAATATATTTATGTAGTCTTGTATCTGTCACAGAGCAAACATGGAAAACTTCCACCAAATTCTGATTGTTTCATAACAATTAAAATGCATCATTGGCAGCAAGGATGAAGAATTACCAGGTCATGGCACCAAGAGGTTACTATATTTTACTGTGGTTAATCAGATTCTTGAAGACCATAAATATTCATTATAAAATTGAGCCTGTTTTGATGTGCAGTCACATGTACAAGGTTAGTAAATGTGTGGATTTGTATGGTCGTTAGCATTGCCACTTTTGGGGGACTGTCTGAAGTAGGATTTGACAAACTTGTCTCTACAAACTCAGTTGCAATAGTTACATGGGTTTCCTTTATTAAAAAAATTCCTATTTTACCCATAAGTTCAATGCATATATGGCTGCACCAAAAACAATCTATAAACATACTATTTGTGAAACAAAAAAATATATTTAACTCTACTACTCCTCTCCCTTGAGGTCTCCATGACTTATCAAAATACTTGCTCTGATTCTAAAAAAAAATAAATACTGGGTTATTTGGTAATTAAGAGATTAATTTATCTCCCTTTTGACAGAGAAGGGCTATGGATGTCATTCATGTGGACTTCTGCAGGGCTTTTGACATGGTATCCCACAGCATCCTTGTCTCCAAATTGGAGGGGAAAGGGATCTGATGGTTGGACCGTGGTGGATAAGGAATTGCCTGGATGGTTGCATTCAGAGGGTAGTGTTCAACAGCTCAGTGTCCAGTGAGGAGTGATGTCCCTCAGGGGTCCATACTGGGGCCAGCATCCCCAGCATGACATAATGTCTAGCATCCCCATTGACGATATAATGGCATTGAGTACACCCTATGCAAATTTGTAGATGACACCAAGTTGAGTGGTGCTGTTGACACTCCTGAAGGAAGGGGTGTCATCCAGAGAGTTCTGGGAATTTCCTGTGGTTTAACAAGACCAAATTCAAGGTGCTGCACCTAGGCTGAGGCAACCCCCAGTATCAACAAAGGACTAAGGATGAACCGATCAAGAGCAGCCCTGTGAGAAGGACTTGGAGGGGAAATGTAAAAGCTTCAGCATTAATTCTCATTGTTAGATGTGCTGTACATACACAGAAACAATCGTTCCCTTTACAGCTGCCCAGCAATCTGCAGAGGCACAGATCTTTCACCATTAATATGCAGCTACAGTACCTCAGTTAAAAAAAAAAAAATAAATCCCAGTATAAATACTGTAAACCATAAACATAGGCCTAATTCTTAAGGTAGAAGAATTTATTTGCAAATAAGAACAAATGTTAAATGCTGTTTTTAAATGAAAATATTTTCCAAGATTCTGATCTCTAGGTGCTTCTTCTAGTGCTTCTTTTATTTAATTCTTCATATGTTACAGGCTGTGTTCTGTAATTTAATCTGATATGTATATAACACAGGTTTAGACCAGAATATGCTTCATGTGGGAACTTTAAGAGGTGAGAGATGATCATCCATGGAGAAACAATGGAGGTAAGACTGGTTGCACAACAGTTTGCATTTCAGACAGGTTATTTTTCCTCAAATTTTAAAAATATTGTGGCCAAAAAAAAGCATTCTTAATAGACACCCCCAACACCAAACATGAAAATTGCCCATAATGTAACTTCAGCAGAGATTGAACATCAAGAAACAGCTTTTGAAGTTTCATAACCCTCTGCTAGTTTGAGAGGCTTTTTTACAAGACTACTGCCTTCTGTCTATACTTAACATGTATCATAAACAGTACTGTGACATAATTCTGTTTTTGAGTAGCTGTGGGAAACTCACTGATTTTCTTTTTTAAGATACAAATCCACAGCAGGTCACAGAGCCTTTATTAGTCATAGAGATAGAAGTCTTAAGTTTCTAAGTTCTGCAAACTCTTTGACTCAGGGCCAGCCAAGAGTGGAGGCTGTTGCAGGTGGTTTCTATTAGACCAGGAGATCAGTTGGGGAAATTACTTTTGACAGAGCTGTTTTGCTGCAAAGTAGGCACTATGTCCTTATTTCTGACACACAGAAGGAATCAGCATATGGGCTACAGAGCCCTGCTTAAGCAAAACATTGTAGCAAAAAAACTCTATGTCAGCTGGCATATTTCTCCACTTGTGCTGTTCATTTCTACTTCATGCCCATAAATGAGGCCTTTACAAAATAGTAAAGATTGGCCAAACTTCTTTTCCAACTAAGTTTTGTGCTCTGCTGGAGGATGGCAGAGAGAAATTGGTGTGGATAGTTTCTGTAATCAGAATTGACTTCTTTTCTACAACTATTTTAAGATGAGGAGTAGCTATCACCATCTCCTTAGAATACTCTACCAATCTTACAATATCCTTTATTCTTATGCCACAAGCAGTCCCATGGCGATTATACTAGTTTCAGTTATATTGGACTCACCCTGTATAAAAAGGGACCTTGACCATACTGAAGTATGAAGCAATCTTGCATTTCAGGGACATTTATTGCATTTCTAACTGTATTTACTTTTTCTTTTATTAATTACGGTTCCATGTGTAATGAAGACATTAAATATCATGTTTCCACTTATTTATAACAGGCATTTCTATCCCTCCAACTCCTTTCAGCTTGTTTAAATATTCTACCATTTGAAAGTGGAGTGCTTTGGCACTAAGGAAGCCTCACAGAGCTGGAGGGAATAAGCAAGGTGTCCTCATGAAACAAAACCAGGTTTACAAACACACAGATTAGATGCTTAAAGTTTTCAAAATGAACTACAGACACTTGGCTTCTCAGCAAAACACAGATAAAACACACAAAGCAAGTGTGAACATTTGTTATGAATTTTAAGGTGTGTGCAATGACTTGTATGATCAAAAAGAGACTGAATTTTGTACTTCCCTTTCATATGGGCATAAACAGAGTTATCAATCAAGTTGCTAAAATATTTTTAAAAACCCTATAACCATTTAAAGAAATAAAATTCAAGCTGAATGCCACATGCTGAGGCACCAAAGAGAAGAGAGCATTCCCTGCGTTAGCTGGCAGTCTGTTGTTTACTTGGCTCCCCTCTCTTCTATTA
>JAIXNV010000439.1:0-27789 GCA_020917445.1 Riparia riparia
ATAGGCAATCATATTTATAGGGTTTCTTGGCTTCATCCTCCCCAACACTACTGGGCAATTCTTTTGCTTGCTTTCCTAATTGTACAGTATTAAAATTAAAATTAATAAAAATCTTTTTCCTTTTCCGCAGCTGATTTTGGCCTCTCTGCTCAACTCACCCCTGAGCAGAGCAGACGGAGCTCGGTGATCGGGACTGCTTGGTGGATGGCGCCTGAAGTGGTGAAAGGTCACCCATATGGGCCCAAAGTGGACATTTGGTCTTTTGGAATTGTGGGCATTGAAATGGTGGAACAAGAAGTTCCTTACCAGAATGCAAGTCCTCTCTCGGTAAGGTGTAAATCCTCTCTGATCCCGCTGTCTTTCTCACCTATCCCACGTTCTGTGTGCCACTGGACAAAACCCCATTGCCATCTGCTGGAACTACTTCCACCACGGTCCCTTTCTGAAAATGTCCCTGCAGCACACCGGCATCTGCTGTGGTTTGGGTTGCATCAGTGGGGGAACTCAAGCCTTAGCCCACGCAAACCATCTCCATTCTCAGGCAACATTTGGCTTTGGCTTAGAAGTTGTTCCAGCTCTTTTGGTTGTGTTGATGGCCCTACTAACAGGAAACAGGCATCTTAGAACTGGTGTTATCCTTCCTGAAATGAAGGGAAGAAACCCCAAACCAACAAAGTTTCTAAAACAGTGGTTATGAGAGAAGAAGTGCACCCCCATTCTTCTGACAGGGAAACTTGCCTGAACCCTCGACATGTGGCTGTGAGGGCCACAGAGTCTCTGGTGCTCCTTGTGCAGTGTTGCTGAAGCACTTAGTGATCCTATTTCTTCCCTAACACAAGCCGCTTTCTCCATGTCACCCAGCTGGAGCCTGGGGATGTGAAGAGCCTGCCAAAAGCAGCCCTTTGTTTCCTGGCACTCTCTAGGAGGGGCATGCCATTCATGCATTGACTTGAGGATCCAAATGAGCACAGGGCTACCATAAGGATGGCATTTCTCCTTCTTCTGATCTGACCACCAAAATTCTCCTTTTGCCATGTAAAGGAAGCTGAAATTTGCAGTCTGCAGAGAGACAGAGCTGCAGGGGTTTCCTGTGTGCCCAAAGAGGCATTTTCATCCCAGTACATTTGTGCATGCATCTTCATGTGTCTGTGTTGAAGATGAGATTCCAAATGTTTGTTTCCTTACCTGAGGAATAACTGAAGGATTTCCTTTGTTTACTTTCAATTACCATTGTTTTCAAGAACCAGGCAAAAAGCTTGATGACTTTTGTTTTATGGCAGCTGTACTTAAGAGAGCACCAAGCACTGCAAAGATGCTTTTCATGTAATAATCCTTGGAAATAGTAGAGTGAGTTAGTAGAGCAAAGTCCCTCTTCCAAATAGCCTGTCAAGCTGCTCAAGTGAATCCTCAGAGAAGCAAATGTGCTTTTGCTGATGTAGTTCCCACTAATGAGGTCAGTCAATGAAATCAGCTGCCAAGATCTGCTGGATGTTGAAGAAGCTGTGGCTGCATTGGGGTTTGGGTTTTTGTTGGTACAGGAAAGTCATCTCTGCCCGTCTGCTACAGCAGAAACTGCCACTGCAGAGTGGAGCTTAAACAATGGCATCTGGGAGAGCAGTTGCAGATGGGAAAGAAGCAGGTGAGAGACTCATGTTTCCTTTTTGTCCAGGTTCAGCTCCTGACAGCCACCAAAGGGGCCCCAGAGCTGCGGCGGCCCAAGTTCCTCTCGCCTTTGCTGCGTGACTTCCTGAGCTGCTGCCTGCAGAGAGACGAGGCGCGGCGCTGCTCTGCCAAGGAGCTGCTGCAGGTGAAATGCCAAGGGGCTGCAGGTGGAACAGTGTCCCAGGGATGAGCTCCTCCTGCACTGAAGGGCAAGGCATCAGATGAGCCCCCTCCTCCTCAGCTCCACTCCTGGTGCCGTTCAAATGCAAACAGTCAGGAATCCTAGGCTGGGCTGGGCTGGCAGGGCCCTGTAAAGGTCATCTGGTCTAAGTATCCTGCAAGGAGCAGGGACATCTTGAAAGAGATCAGGATGCTCAGATCCCAAATATTTCCAGGGCTGGGGCACTTAGCAGCTCTTGCAGCAAGCTGTGCCACTGTTGCCCCACTGTTGCTCCTTAGACCTACTCTGACTCAGTCCTCTTTTCATTGAAAGAATATTACCCAGCCTTTGAGGCTCTTAGGTTGGAAAGTAATGGTTCCTTGTTGTCTCTTATCCTTTGTGCAGCATCCATTTGTAACATTGGCCAAGCCTGTGTCCAGCCTGGTGCCACTCATCATTTCAGTGAATAAGTAGAAGGAGGTGTTGCTAGAGGACACGAAGAGAAATGATACTCACACTTAAGTCATCCAGAAGAGAAGAAGAAACTTTATTTTGATTATCTTGCTTATATAGATTCTGGCCGATGTCCAGGGTTTGGAGAACAAGGTTACCACCTCTCCATCCCACTGCCCAGGCTAGAAGTCAATCAGTTGTCCCTCATCAGAAAGGAATGCGAAAAACAACTCTTTGTTTATGTTACAAGCCTGAGAAGACTCCACTACCGGAATGTAAACGTCAGAAGGCTACAGAATACAGCAACAAGGAGGAGACAAGAATGTGACAATCACTTTAGAACTGTTCTCCATCACCAGCTTAGAGTAGGATTGTAGCGTACGATTGCAGCAAGGATTGTAGCGTAGGATTGTAGCAAAGAATTGTAGTGTAGGATTGTAGCCTAGGATTGTAAATAAAGTTTCTGAAACCTCAACTCATTTCAAAGATTCCCCTCCTTCTGAGCCTGTGAGAAAGCTCAACATTTCCTGAGACATAAACTTTAGAGAATTAAGGATTTTAGAGGGGTTAAGATTTTAGTAAGAGATAAACTTTGCTGGAATTAACTAAAGTAGATAGGTAGGCTTTGCTGAAATTAAAAGTTAGTAATTAACTAAGAGAAACAGGGTTTGCGACCACTCTTCCATATCAGCATAACTGATTACTTGTCAACTTTATGTTTGGTTGGCTGTGTTAATAATGAAGAATATAGAAACTGATAAATAGCTTTTAGGAACATAAGGCAATTGTAGGCCTCCTCTGCCCAGAAACCCATCGAACAGTCACAAAGACAGGAAACAGGAGTCCTACCAAGGGTTCATTTATCACATTTGTATTGAAAAGGTAGAAAGGTCAGAACGAGGAAGACTTCTTTACTTCCTCATTTTGGGGACCCCTCTCCATGAAAAGGACCACCAGTGCATTTCAAAGAACAAACTATGCATGCTTAATTGCCTTTTAGCTAATTAGCATAGGAAGCAGGGAATGGGAGGTACCAGCGTTATGAATATGCATTTGTGTTTTGGGTAATCAATACTTTTGTCAATAAAAGGACTCTGGGATCACCTATAAATTGTGGTGTGTACTTGGGAGCTATCCCGCACGCTGCCCGGCGTCGTCATAAACATGCACTTTCTAACTTGAAACTGTTAGAGAGATTTTGTCCATCACAGCTGGGTATCCATACTAGATCAATACCCATATTTCTTTAATAAGTCATTCCTTCTGAATTGTGTTTTATCTTAGAGGTGGAAAGTGACATTGATGGCTTCTTTGGTACAGTTGGAAAGTGGGGAAGGCTTCAGTCATCCTCCCCAGACCACAGTGACTTTGGAATGTGGCCCACTGGCTGGGTTTTACCCAGCTGTGGCACTTGTGTTTGAGGCAGGAAGGGCAGTGGCATTTGCATTGACTTGAGTAGCCAAATGAGCAGAGGGCTACCATAGGCATGCCATTTCTCTTTCTTTTGATTTAATCACCAACATTTTCCTTTGCAGAGGCAGAAAGGGCAGTGGCAGAGGCAGAACCAAAGGAGGAGTGGGGCAGCCCAAATATCCTGTGCAGGTGCAGGCCTTGAGCTCTGACTCGAGAGCATTTGTGCTCCTGCCACTTGGATCTGTGTCCTTAAGTGCAATCTCTTTGGCTGGAGGAGAGTTTTGCTCAAGTGAGGAAGCAGCAGGATCAGGGAGGCTGCTGGCAAAGGTGCAGAGCTGGTGCAGAGCTGTCAGCGAGCTGGAGGTGAGACTCGGCCGCGCCTTGCCCAGGCTGGAGCCCCAGCAGAGCCCTGGCAGAGCCCGGAGCAGCCTGAGCCTGGGCAGAGGCCGGCTGCAATGAGGCCCTTGGAGCTGCAAGAGGCAGCAGCCCGGCCCTGGGTGCCTCTTGGTGGCACCGGGAGAATCCTCGGCTCTCAGAGCCCAGGGGGCAGCTGGCTGCTCCCGAGGGGAAGCGTGGCCGTGCTGGGCACAGCACAGCCTGGGGGCATTGGCCGTCTGCAGCGTGCACAGAGGAGAGAGAGGCAAACGACAGCCCAGGGCTGCAGCCCTGCCTGAGGATTCCTGCTCTTGTGCCGGCTGCCCTGTAACTGCTGGGAAAGGTGAGCAGTGTGTGCAGCACTCTGGGCACAGGGCAGGGAGCCGGGCTGCTCCGCAGGCTCCAGCACAGCGCAGCGTCCTTCAGGCACGGCGCTTCTGCCAGGGGAACCGAGGCCGGCGTGAGGCAGGGACAGCTTGTCAGGTCAGATCTGCAGGAGCAGAGCCTCACACAGCTCTGGCAGGAAGCGCCTGCAATCCTGGACTTCTGCACTGAGCCACAGCAAAGGTGTGAAATGCAGAGGGTTTTGCAGAAATATCCAGGGGCACCAGGCCAGCCTGTGCTGCGCTGTCTGGCACACAGCAAGCACTGTGCAACACAGCCCTGAGCTGCTGGGAGAGAGGTGTTAGAAAGGAGACAACTCTTTGATGAATCTACATGGGGGCAAAGTCATCAAAGCAAAAGAGAACTGTTTCTTAGTAAGGATTCACCTGAGCTGGGTGTGTATCTCGCTCTCCCAGGAGCCAAACACATACACACACACACTCCAACAGAATGCTGCTTTTTATTGCCTTTCCCAGCCCAGGGTGAACCGTGTCCCCTTTCCCTTTGGCTGGGTGCTAGGGAACTTACATTCTCTCCCCACCGCCTACTTGTCCATCCCCTCCCCTCTTATCCTACTTCCCTTTTGCTCTGGTCTTCAACCTGGCCCCTCTCCCAGCTCACAGCAACACCCAACAAATTAACTAGAACAAATCCAAACCCGAAATAACAACATCTAGAAGCAACAACTTTCATTCTCTTTTCAAGTAATCGTTTGGCTGCAGCAAAATATTCCCTCCTAGCTCACTGAGGGAATTGGGGATGAGCCTGTGGCTTGTGAGGCCTGAGCAGTGAACTGATCTGAAAGGCAGCAGAAGGGTTTCAGTAGGCAATTTGTGTTTTCTTTCTTAATTTCTGAAGACACAATGTGGCTTCAGTCAGCAAAACCATTTTCAAGGTGCATTGACAAAATGCTTGTGAGCAATTCCAGGAGAAGGAAGATGCAGAGAAAGTGTTTAACAAATCATGAATTCTGTTGCCATTAACAGACAGCGTTGAGCCCTCTTTTCCCCCAGTGCAGTGATTGATGTGTGCAAGTGGCTACCTGAGCCTTGAGAAGAGAGTAGTCCTCCTAAGAGAGCAGCTGGAATGCATTCAAGGGGAAGAAAGGGGTTGTAGGAGGCTCTTGACCATCAAAGGAAAATGTGAGGAATGGGATGTTGCCCAAGTGACGACCAGAGATCCTCAAGAGACCCCTACTCTCCCATCAGTAACTTAAGAAAAGTGATTTAAATAGGTCAAATAATTTGAGGGAATGTTTAACCTGTGAGTTTCAGCAAAGTCATGAGTAGGTCTTATTTCCATGGTTACAAAGTAGTAGGTGAGATTTATGAGTGAGGAGAAAAGTGTTAGAAAAGTGATTCCCCAGGCACCCAGCACTGAAATAATGTCATGCCTCCTTTGTCACACTGGGCTGGCACCGGGGATGGGGCCCTGCTTGGGAATTTTCATTTTAGCCACTTCTATTGAAAGGTGAAAATGAAACCTGTTCCAGCTCTTTCCCTCGGGTTTCCCTTTTTGGGGACCAAAGCTCTGTGCTGCAGGTGGCCCATGTGTGTGCAGAGCAATGCAGCCTCCACAAACCCCTTGGTTTTCAGCCCAAGTGGTCATGATTTGTTGGCAGCTGTGCCCAGCTGTGGCAGCAGAAGGAGCCCGCAGTGCAGTGGGCGCCGTGCCCTGCCCAGCCAGGGCTCTCTGGCACACAGCAGCAGCAGCGCCAGCACCTTTCAACCCGCTCCTGCCTTGGCTTCACCTGGCACACTGAAGCCTCTGGAAATCAGCACTGCCAGGCGCCTGCCCAGCTTGGAGCAAGGAGAGAAGATCATCCAGATTCTCCTGAAAGCTGGTTTTGCCATCAAGCAGAGCAAGGTCAAGGGACCTGCCCGAGAGATCCAGTTCCTGGGAGTAAAGTGGCAAGATGGACGGCGGCAGATTCCCACTGAGGTCATCAATAAGATCACCGCAATGTCTCCACCGACCAGCAAGAAGGAAACACAAGCCTTCCTAGGCGCCATAGGTTTCTGGAGGATGCACATTCCTGAGTACAGCCAGATTGTGAGCCCTCTCTACCTGGTCACCCGCAAGAAGAATGATTTCCACTGGGGCCCTGAACAGCAACAAGCCTTTGCCCAGATCAAGCAGGAGATCGCTCATGCAGTAGCCCTTGGCCCAGTCAGGACAGGACCAGATGTGAAGAATGTGCTCTACTCAGCAGCTGGGAACAATGGCCTGTCCTGGAGCCTTTGGCAGAAGGTGCCCGGGGAGACTCGGGGCCGACCACTGGGATTCTGGAGCCGAAGCTACAAAGGGTCCGAAGCCAACTACACTCCAACAGAGAAAGAAATCTTGGCTGCCTATGAAGGAGTTCAAGCTGCCTCAGAGGTGATTGGCACAGAAGCACAACTCCTGCTGGCACCTCGACTACCGGTCCTGGGGTGGATGTTTAAAGGAAAGGTTCCCTCCATCCATCATGCCACCAACGCCACGTGGAGCAAATGGATTGCCCTCATCACTCAGCGTGCTCGTATTGGAAACCCGAATCGCCCCGGGATTTTGGTGATAATTACAAACTGGCCAGAAAGTGAAAATTTTGGTCTCATGGATGAAGAGGAGCAGGAACAAGTGACACGTGCTGAAGAAGCTCCACCATACAACCAACTGCCAGCAGAAGAAACACGCTATGCTCTTTTCACTGACGGTTCCTGCCGCATCGTAGGGATGAACCGGAAGTAGAAAGCAGCCGTATGGAGCCCCACACGACAGGTTGCACAAGCCACTGAAGGAGAAGGTGGGTCAAGCCAGCTTGCTGAACTCAAAGCTGTTCAACTGGCCCTGGACATTGCTGAAAGAGAGAAGTGGCCAAAGCTCTACCTCTACACTGATTCATGGATGGTGGCCAATGCTTTGTGGGGTTGGCTGGACAGGTGGAAAAAGGCCAATTGGCAGCGTAGGGGAAAGACAATCTGGGCTGCAGATGAGTGGAAGGACATTGCCAGTCGGGTAGAGAAGCTACCTGTCAAAGTCCGTCATGTAGATGCCCATGTCCCCAAGAGTCGGGCTAATGAGGAGCACCGAAACAACGAGCAGGTAGATCAAGCTGCAAAGATAGAGGTGTCAAAGATAGACTTAGATTGGCAACACAAGGGAGAGTTGTTCCTAACTTGATGGGCCCATGATGCCTCAGGTCATCAGGGCAGGGATGCCACCTATAAGTGGGCATGAGACCGAGGGGTGGATCTAACCATGGACAATATTTCTCAGGTTATCCATGACTGTGAGACGTGTGCTGCCATCAAACAGGCCAAGCGGGTGAAGCCCCTATGGTATGGCGGGCGATGGTCCAAGTATAAGTACGGGGAAGCCTGGCAGATTGACTACATCACCCTTCCCCAAACCCGCCAAGGCACGCGCTATGTGCTGACCATGGTGGAAGCCACCACTGGATGGTTGGAGACCTACCCTGTGCCCCATGCTACTGCCCGGAACACCATCCTGGGCCTTCAAAAGCAAATCCTGTGGAGACATGGTACCCCTGAGAGAATTGAGTCCGACAACGGGACTCATTTCAAGAACAGCCTTATAAACACCTGGGCTAGAGAACATGGCATTGAGTGGGTGTACCATATTCCTTATCATGCGCCAGCAGCCGGGAAAGTTGAACGATGCAATGGCCTGCTTAAAACCACTTTGAAAGCACTGGGTGGGGGGACTTTCAAGAACTGGGAGATTAATTTAGCAAAGGCCACCTGGTTAGTGAACACTCGAGGTTCCACCAACCGAGCAGGCCCTGCCCAGTCTGAGTCCCTGAGAACAAGAGATGGAGATAAGGTTCCAGTGGTACACATGAGAGGAATGCTGGGAAAAACTGTTTAGATTAATTCTGCCTACAGCAAAGACAATCCCGCTCGTGGGGTTGTCTTTGCTCAGGGACCTGGTTGCACATGGTGGGTAATGCAAAAGGATGGAGAGACCCGCTGCATACCTCAAGGGGACCTTGTCTTCCAGTGAACACTGTGACTGTATCTGTATTTATACTCACATGTATATATATGTATATTATTTAAAAGTTTAAATTCAATATAATATGTTGGCATGGCAAAAAATTCGGGGTGGATAATGTTGAGGGTTAAGTTTTTCCTGTAGAATTTTTCCCCACCATGAGTTGCTATGAGACTTAAGTACTGATAGTTAAAGGATGCTTATCTTAACAAAAGAAGGTGATCACTTTGTTTTTTGGGGAAGGGAGGAGGCTCCCAGAGAGCTGTGGGGTGGACGGATGCTACTCGCTCAGTCTTCCGGAGAGCACGGTTTCAGGCGACAGTTTGCGGCCTGGAGTCCACAGTCAACGGAGGAGTCTAGTCCTGGGAATTATATCATCTCTGTTGAAGCGTCCAGGAATATTGGAGTTTTTCTTCACTGTCCTGCTGGATTTTAGGTCAGCCCGGCTCCAGCTGCTGCGGGTTCTCCGGCACTGCCCACCTTGCCTGCCAAGGCACCCCCCTGCCTGCCGAGGACAGTCCACCGCTTCCAGCTTCCAGCCATCAAACGCCGGAGCTTCCACCGTTTTGCCCTCAGGGGTTCTTGGTTCTGTTTTCTTTTTACTATTATTACAATTGCTGTTGTTTGTTGTTGTTGTTTTTGTTGTTTGTCCTGTTATATTTACTAGTAAAAGACTGTTATTCCTTTTCCCCATAGCTCTGACTGGAAAGTTTTCTTTAATCTTCCAAATTATAATAACACGGAGGGAAGGATTTTGAATTCCTCATTTGCCTCTGCCTCTCTCTCCTTAGGAAAAGAAAATCTGTCTCTCTTTCAAACCGAGACAGAGCTTCAGCCCCAGATGGAGCCTGGTGGTAGTGCCAGTGTCACTTTGGAATTCTGTGCCTCCCCCCGGGCAGAGAATGACCCTGGAGAGCAGCAGCACAGTGCTTTGGGAATGTGTGAGCCCAGCAGGCTTTGGATCTTGGCCCACAGATGTTGTATGGGAAGTTGAAAGCCATCTTCTCTTGCTTCCTGTGCAGGTCCCACTAGAGAAAGAGCACGAGCAGATTGCTTGCTCAGAGATGCCATGCCAGCCATGCCAGATTGAGGGAGAGCTGTCTCCAGCCAAAGAAGGGGAAAAGCAGCTCAGGCAGCAGCTGGAAGAGCCCCAGGAGAATGGGCAGGTAAGCCTGGCTGGCCAGGTGACAGAGTGAAGGGCAGGAAGAGGGGCATCAAATGGAGCTCTTGGCACCAAGGAGGCCAGGAGTGCCACAGGCACTGAAAGCACAGAGCCTTGGAATCTCCAGAGATCAGCAGTGGGACAGGAGGGTTCCAGTGGAAGCAGAGGTGGGCAGGGAAGCAGAAAGAAGTGGTGGAATGAATGTGATTTGGAGGCTGAAAGAGGAAAAGCTGAGGCTGATGGCAGCTCCCAGTCACTTGCTCTGCATTTGTGTGCACAGAACGTGGAGGCAGAGGCACAAGCAGAGCTGCCCAAAGCTCCGAGTGACATCATGGCAGTGAAGAGGAGCAACAAGGAAGACACGAGAAGAACTCAAGATCGCTGGAACCTGCAGCAGCAGAAGGGGCGATCAACAAAACCAGGTGAGTGGAAGAGTGGCAGCCACTCCACTCCCCAAAGATTCTGTCTCTTGTCCTTTACAGAACTCTGGTAAGAAGCTGCAAACCGAGCTGCAGAGACCTCAGGCTAGGATCAAGGCAAGGAAGAACCTTGATGAGAAGCTGCAGGAAAAGCTGCAGAAAACTCAAGCTAGGATCAAGGCAGTGGACCAGAGGCTGGAGGTAGAAACGGAAATTCAAAGAGAAACAGAAGAGATAATTAATCTCCTCCTTGAGGAGCAAGAGGCTCTATGAAAACGAGTGAGTGAAAGAGCAATGGCCACTGCTGTCTGTATCCAGTGTGAATCTGGGGCTCTCCCTTTCCTCAGTCGATGACTCTTGGCTGACAGGGACAAGCTGCTACTCTCTGACTGCTTTGTTCTCTTTGACTTGAGGTGGAAGTGTTGGCATCTCACCTGGCAGCCTGCAAAGATTTCCAGCAAGTGACTGGCAACAAGGAACCTCAAAATTCCTGTGAGGCACAGCAAGTGTCCCAAGCAGAAGCACTGCCGGTTGAGCACGTTGTGAAGATGGTGGAGGAAAAGAGGACTCCATGCGAGGAGGTAGAACATTTGAACAAGGAGCTACAAGTGTGTCTGCAGCCCTTGGAGGGGGAAAGAGTCCTTGGGAGAAAGTGGCATGTTCCTTTTGGCAGTGACCCTTCAGAAAATCCATGCAAATGGATTTTGGAGAAAATGGAAATGAATCTGGCCATGAAGTCGAATAAAACCAGCCTTTGGTTTTGACCCATCCAGTCTGAGAAGTGGAAATCAGAAAAACCCATGGCAGAGCCCTGCATGCAGCTGACAGCATCTTCCTAAGGGCTTGCATTTGAAATGGGATCTCGGGCTAATCTCTGCCAGCCACTTTTCTGACACAAACCCCTTTGTTCTCTAAGATCTACACAGGCTCTTCTATTGAACCTGCCGCAGCAGCAGCTGCAGTGTCATCTAAAGGAGCCGTTGCTGCTGGAGCTAAGAAGGGGAGCGCGGGCAGTTTGTCCATCTCCAGCACGGACAGAGCTGCTGCTCAGCACCAGGAGCTGGAGGATGACTCCCTGCAGCTACTGAGTACGTCTGGTGTCTTTCTCATCTGAGGGACAGTGCCTTGTGTGCACGTGTCAGCACAGCTGTACCAAAGGATCCTGCTCAGTTTGGTGGCACAGGGACATTTAGGACTCCCCACAGGAAATGCTGTGCTCCAAGAGAGTGCTCTGGGTGTTGCTGCTGCCTCTGAGGGCAGCTTGGATGGGCTTGGGTTTGCCTGAGCTTCCCTATCTGCTAAAGGCAGAAGCAGGGATTGTTCTTGCATCAGCAGAAGGCTGTGACCTTGCAAATGATCCAAGCAAGTCCTGTGTGCTAGTGGCCAAACTGGATAGAAAAGTTAGAATTCCTAAATTCTCCTTAGACTCCTGACTTCTCAGCAGTCACCAGAGCAAAAAAACTTCACAGAAATTAATTGTTTTGGCCTTTTGTCCCTTGCTTGTGGTTTTGTTTTTACTTTGGGTTTTTTTTTTCCTGGATTTTTTTGGGTAGAGTTTTTTTCCTCCATCCTGAAGGAGCTCTTCTGCTCCCTGTGCCATTTTTATGACTGTTCTTTTTACCACTACTGCATCTACAGGGTTATTTTAATGAGAATATTTTATTTTTGTCAGTGAGAACTCTTTTGAAAGAACATCGGGGCTGGCTGTGCCTTCTCCCCATGGCTGGTCAGTGCTGGTGCTTGGGCTCTGCCAGCGTTGCTGTGGTGGCTGCCCTGCCCCTGAGGGCTGTGTGACTGCAGAGGCTGGAGCCTTCCTCAGCTGGGAGAGTCCCGCTGCAGCACGGAGCTGCCCCGAGGCAGCAGCAGCCCCTGGTCTGGGCCGGCTTCTGCACGGCCTGGGCTGGACTCCCGAGAGGGTCAGCATCTCCTCGGGGCAGCTGTCCGTGTCACAGCAGCCCCTGAGGAGCACTGCTGTCCTTGTGCCCGTGCCCGCTGTGCCCAGCTGGGAAGATGGGCACGTGTGCGGTGCGGAGAGGGCGAGTGCCATGGCAGAGACTGATCCGTGCTGTCGGGGGAAGAGAAGCAGTGTGCTTCTTCACGTGGGGCACGGGCAAGGGCGTCCTGGAGCTCAGCCTGCTCATCAGGGGTGAGGGTCCTGATGCTAAAAGCCCCCTTGGGACTGGTTATTGCATGAGCTGCTTTGGTTTACAAAGGGAAAGGCAGTCCTCTGGCAAACTGCTGCAAGCTGGAGAAGATGCCCTCCTCTCCTGGGAATGCATCTCCCTGTGCTTTGTTTTCTGTCCAGAGACCTCTTCAAAGGACTGTAGAAAACCAGTCTCTGTGCTGGCCTGCTTGTGCTGCAGAGCTGCCTGTCTTGTTGTGCTTGTTGTTACCCAGCTGACCACAAAGGACTCAGAGCCCCAGACAGTGGAGCTGCCTTTTGCATCTCTTGGATGATGGGATCTCTGCTTTACAGTGAGCATCTTCCATTTTGTTTCCCTCAGGGAAAATGGTGAACATGGAAAATCCCCAGAGAAGATACACTGAACTGGAAAATCTTGGCAGCAGGTGAGTCCAACCACAGTTACTTCTACACAGTCACAGGGCAGGTAATTTGCTGGTGGAACATCTCTCAAGTGTGAAGTCAGGCACGGTTAGTCTTCTCCATCTCTCAGTACCGGCCAGAATTTGGAAGTGTGGTCAGAAGGCATTGCCAGAGACACTTGTATTTCATTGTCAGAAACAGAAACCTACCCCCTGTCACAGCAGTGAGAGAACAGTTCTCAGGGACATTTCTTCCCAAGAGTTTGCTGAAGGAAACAGTCTGTGGTCAGGATAAAAACTGCCCCGTTTAGAAACTGAAATCCAGGATGAAAGAATCCACTGGCCTTTTGAGCTGAGGCAATAAAGCCCAGTGCTTCAGGAACAGGCCCAGTGCCCGTGCACTTGAGAGGAAAATGCATCCTCTGCCTTCAGGCAGAGCCCTCCTGCATCCTGCAGGTTTGAGGCATTTACAGCAGACATCTCCTGTCTGGGCTGGCTTTCACTGCGAGATCTAAATGGCTTCTCCTTTCTTTGCTGCTGTTTTGTTCCCAGGGCTTTTGGAGTTGTTTGTAGAGCGGTGGACACTGCCACAGGAGGAGAGGTAAATATCAAGAGCCCCTGCAGATTCTGCTGCTCTCGAGGGCTTTGCTCTCCTGTGTCAGCTGTGGCTGGAGCTTGGGCTCGAGCTGTGCTGCAAAGGCACAAGAAGCACAGACTGGTGCCAGCCTGCCAATTGCACTTGGGACAGACTTTGTCCTTCTCAGCTGCCAGAAGGAAGGCAAGGAGGGCAGCGGCTCCTTTCAGAGAAGGACGCTCTCCCTCGCTCTCAGTTGCTCCAACCAAGGTGGTGCCTTAGAGCATCTCACTGCTCTTTGGGGATGCAGCTTCAGAGTCCTGAATTCTCATTTCTGGCTGCCAGCAAAGACATCTGAATGTTCCTGGGAGTTCCTTAGGCACCTGCAGTGCTGCACTTGGGAACTGCACATAGGGAGAGATCTGCAGGGCGTCCCTAAAAGCCCTAAGCCCTGCTAATAGCCCAAGATGTATCCAGGGAGCACCAAGGCACACATTACTTCTTCTGAAGTACAGACAGAGAAGCAGAGAGTGTGCTCAGAGCTTTGTGGGTGGTAGTTGAGACACCACTTTTAACAAGTAGACAAGGCAAAACTTCAGTGGCCACATGTCCTGTAAGTGGCCTCCAAAGGAGCAGGGAAATGGGCTGTTGGAATGTCAGTTCCTAATTACTCCTTTGTCTAATCACAGAGCACTTTGGCACGGCTCCCGTGTCATTGCAAAATCACTCACTCCATGTGTGCTGTGGTCTCCTGCCACCAATTCTGAAGTTACTGATTTTCAATGTCATTTTAGGTGGCCCTCAAGAAAATAGATCTTGAAGAAGTGATCGAGAAGCAAAAAATTGTTAATGAAATCCTGATCATGAAGAGGAATAGGAGTCCCTGCATTGTGACTTATTTAGACAGGTGAGTGGTCATGGTCTCACCCCATGAATGTTTGTTTACATACTAAAAGCATGTGAGGTTAAAAACCCACTTTGGACAATGGCAGAAAAGAGAGCTGTTAATTATTGGTTCATTATGATTTCTTGACTCATCTCCAGTGGATGGGAAGAGAGTGCATTTTGTGTGCACGAGTCTTCCCTGGCTTCCAAACACAGAGTTGGAAAATTGTTCAAAAACCTGCACCAACCCTACCATAGGAAGTCAATACCCTGTAAGTTCATGGCCTCCATGTTGCCTCAGCATTGATTTTTTAAAGTTTTGTCCATGCTGATGAAGCATCCTAGGGAAGATTTCCCTTGGACTGTTGCCCCTCTTTTCCATGGCCATCCATGCCGGGTACACTAGGTGCTTATTTCCAGAAATACCATGCATGACAGGTTTTTCATCTTGGTTGTTACTAAACTGCACTTTTTGCTTGCTGGCCATCTAAGGCATCTCTTTTTTCACAGATGTGCCATTCTCCTTGAGCTTGCACAGACTGCAAATAATGCACAGCCGAGAGGGAATGTCTATTCCTCGAATTCCGTCCTTGTCTCAAAGGGACCTCGGAACCAGAATCAAGCAAAAAACCACCGTAGGCATGAATGTTCATCTGCATGGCCTTGTTTCCTTCTTTCAGCTACCTTGTGCATGAGGAACTCTGGCTGGTGATGGAATACATGGATGGAGGCACTCTGAGCGCTGTCATCAGAGAGACTCCGATGACTGAAGACGAGATTGCAACAGTCAGTCAGGAGGTGAGGGATCCCACCTGTGCTTCCGAGGGCCTGGGCAGGAGTGTCTGGGAAAGGGGCTGAGAACAGGAGCAATTCCATGGGTGTGGGAGATTAGGGACAGGCGGTCGGAAGATATCGCGATGTACGGGCAGACAGAACCCCTCCCTCAACACTTAGTTGGTTAGTGTCCTTGATAAGGTAAGCAACACCTAACTTATAACATAAGCAGACGGATGTGATGTAGCAAACAGAGGTTTTATAACTCCATGTAACCAGTTAATAAACGCCATTAGCCGTCCACCACACTGATGTCTGTGAGCTGGTGGCCCGAGCAGCCTGGCCGTGGCTGCCGTGTCGTTCCCGAACCAGGTCGCTACGCCTCAGCGGAGGCAGCAAGTGGTGCCGAAACCCCCGGGAGTTGCCCGGGAGATCGGGAGTCACCTGGACGGGTGAACGACGGCCGAGCGGCGGGCCAGCTCGGCGAGGGGGACGCCCCAGGACCCGTGAGGAGGATGGAAGCCCTCATGAAGGTCGTTTTTCAGATTCATAAGCAGTGGGGAATTGATTGTAAAGCAAAAGATTTTACCCTCACAGTGACGAGGCTTTTGCAACTTAGTATCATTGATCGTCCGGTGGATATCCTCCACCCAGATGTTTGGGATCAATGTACCAAAGCTCTTGCGGAAGACACAATGTCTTCTGGCTCAGGGAAAAATCTTAAGGCATGGGGAAATGTCGTAAAAGCTTTAGAGAAGGCTCTGAACGAGCAAGAAACCTGGAAAGCTGCCCGAAATTGTTTAAAGATTTCTCCTCAATTGGGTATCGCGGCAGCAACGCAAACTTTCTCAGAGGGAACTGTTGTTGAGAATTTTCAAAGTGTAAAAGAATGCAGTCTGAAAGTTAGTGATAATGTGCAGAGTGTTGATGGGGTTGGTTCTGCGGAGTGCAGGGGCTCGGAGGAGCAAAGGCTCCCTTCAGAGCCTCCAAGCTCAAGGTCAGTTGCTGAGGCGATAAAAGAGATGCAGTCATTTTACAACAATTTAGCTGAAGAAGCTAGGAATGCTGGAAAAGCGGGGGAGGGACCTCCACCTTATGCGCCTCAAGATAGCGCTGAATCCGAGAGGGAAAGCAGGACAGAAAACAAAGAAGATCATTTAGATAGTGGGCTCGTTGCCAATGAAAGCAAAGAGTGCTCGTTTTCTAACGAGCAGAAAAAGGGAAAAGAGCTCAAAGAGATAACTGAAGCTAATCTTTGCCAAAAAGCACGTTTTTCTAAGGCGAGAAGCTCCCACAGCAGGAGGCGGGGGGAGCGCAGGAGCAAGGGGTGGCTCAGCCCTGAGGGAAAGGGGCGGGGCCAAGAGGGAAGGGACGGCCCAGCCCTGAGGGGAAGGGGCGGGGCCAAGAGGGAAGGAGTGGCCATGATGCATGAAGAAGCACTCTTCGTGAAAAGGCACCATATCTGTCATCCACGTTAATAGCCACAATCCAGTTAAAGGATTCTTTCAAATTGGCAACGACAAGGCAGACACCGCTGCAAAAGGACTGTGGACTGAGAGATGCCCGTCAGCTACACGACTCTCTTCACATCGGAGCTAAAGCACTAGCGAAAAAATGTGGGATTTCAACCGCCAATGCGAAACACATTGTAGCCACATGCCTTCACTGCCAAAAAATCACCACTGTGGTCCAGTGGAGTCAACCCCAGAGGCCTCAAAGCCTCAGAAATATGGCAAACAGACTTCACCCTATGTCAGTTGCTAAAACCCCGAGCATGGCTTGCAGTGACTGTAGATACATATAGTGGAGTGATTGTAGCCACACAACACCTAAAAACTGACTCCAAAGCAACCATTCAGCATTGGCTGACAGCCATGGCGTGGCTGGGCATTCCAAAGCAAATTAAAACAGACAATGGCCCAAATTTTGTCTCAAAATCAACTCAAGCATTTGTTGCTAAATGGGGAATCACTTTAGTACACAGCATTCCGTACAATAGCACCAGGCAGGCCATTGTTGAGCGAGCAGATCAAACCCTGAAAGCCAAATTAGAAGTACTGGCAAAAACAGAGGGCTTTACCAGTTCCATTCCCCTGGGAGACCAGGCACGTATGCTAGCAACTGCTCTGTTAGCACTCAATCAGTTCTCTAGGGGAGATGAGACAAACAGCCCAGCCCAGAAACACTGGCCCACCCGAGCACTTGAGGAAGGCCCACACGTTGTGGTTAAAAATGAACTAGGAGAGTGGGAACAGGGCTGGAGACTAGTGCTCGCGGGGCGAGGGTACGCAGCTGTTAAAAAAGATGGTAAAGTAAAATGGTGTCCACTTATGTCAATCAAACCAGACCTTCAGAATAGAACTAATGAAAATTGTGAGGTCTCATTTGCAGGATTGGATCATTGGACGCCCCCGTGACACGTACACTCCAGTACCAGAAGAAAGTGATGAACCTCCAAGCAACCCAGCAGCGCCCAAATATCCTGCACCGGTGAGATCCAAGCAACTACGGTGTCTTTGTGTAATTTTATTTTTGGGTCTTGTGCGCAGGGGGCAAGCAGATGCAGTGTATTACCCTCACCAACCATTCAGATGAGTCCTGCGCCATCTCTCGAGTGATGAGGCAATCAAAGAGATCATTACAGTAGACAGCCCATCCTTTGAGTTTAAGCTAAGAGACATATTTCCCTCACAGTTAGGATTCCCTAAAATTGGGGATTCTTCATTGTACCAAACCTATTGGTGCCCTGCCTCCAACCCAGGTAAAAGCTACTGTGGCCATCCAAAGTACGGGTACTGTGGGTATTGGGGATGCGAAACTATCGTGACGAGTGATAGATGGCAACCACAGCAACCTGACAAGTTCCTGCAAGTCAGGTACGCTCCCCACGGCTGTCGCGAACCTAAGTTTGGGATGAACAGAATGATACACACCCCGAAACGGGGAAAAACACACCTGTAAGAACTACACAATGACGATTTTACAGCCAACCCATGAGTTGGGCCACAGGAAAAGTATGGTCAGTGTTTGTTTGCGCGTTTCGCAGCATGTGGGTGAATGTGCAAATTATTAGACTCCCACCTTCAATGCCCCTGTCATTCAAACCCTCTCAGATTCTCACAGCATGCAGACACAGGAGAGAGGCCATACCTGGCACCTCCTCCTCATCCTGTCCTTTAGCTATCTACCAAAAACCTAAGTCAGCTCCCTACAATCCGTTTCTTAGTGTGTTAAACGCTACCTTTTTGTCGTTGAACCAATCCAATCCAAACTTTACAAAATCATGCTGGTTATGTTATAATGCAGAACCTCTTTTTTATGAGGGTGTCGCCTTTGATGCTCCTTTCGAATATTCTGCAGCAAACAATCCACACAACTGTAAGTGGGACACCCCCAGAGGGAAATTACGCTAAGTCAAGTCACAGGCCGAGGCAAGTGCTTTGGCAGTGTAACCGTAGCAAAGCAGATGGGCAATATCTGTACTGAGTTCATCCAACCTAGTCGAAAGACTGATAAGTGGGCAGTTCTGTTCCTATCAGGAATGTGGGTCTGTCAACAAATTGGAATAACCCCCTGTGTGTACCTTAGCAAATTCAATAACCTTGCTGACTTTTGTGTCCAAGTTCTGATTGTTCCTAGAGTCCTGTATCACCAAGAAGAGGAAATGTATCGCTTTTTAGAAGAAACCATCCAGCTCCGCAAAAGAGAAGTAATGACAGCTATAACCATTGCAATGCTCCTTGGCCTAGGAGCCACTGGCACAGCCACAGGTGTTTCAGCTCTCGTGACCCAACACCGAGGACTTTCTCAGCTGCAAATGACCATTGATGAGGACTTGTTAAGAATTGAAAAATCCATCTCCTCTCTGGAAAGATCTACCTCCTCGCTTTCGGAAGTCGTCCTGCAGAACAGGCAAGGACTGGACCTCTTGCTCATGCAGCAAGGAGGCCTGTGTGCCGCCTTGAGAGAAGAATGCTGTTTTTATGCAAACCATACCGGAGTCGTGCGAGACTCCACGGCCGAACTGAGAGAGAGACTGACCCAGAGAAAGAGAGAGAGAGAGAGGCCGAACGAGGATGGTTTGAGTCATGGTTCAATCAGTCCCCATGGCTGGCCACCCTTGTTTCCACCCTAACAGGCCCTCTCACCATAATACTCTTGGTATTGATTTTTGGGCCTTGCATTTTAAACAAGTTAGTGTCGTTTGTTAGAGGCCGTTTAGAAAATGTCGACATCCTATTTGTCGAACGCCTGCAATTACCGTGAAGTGCGCTTGTTACTAACATTTTATACCACTTTTGTATCCTATTATACTAACTTTAACACCTTTTGTATTTTCATGACATTTATATTTTTATAACATTTATATTTTTATACTTTTTTACTTAGTCATGGGAGGGGGGGGAAATGTGGGAGATTAGGGACAGGCGGTCGGAAGATATCGCGTTGAACGGGCAGACAAAACCCCTCCCTCAACACTTAGTTGGTTAGTGTCCTTGATAAGGTAAGCAACACCTAACTTGTAACGTAAGCAGACAGATGTGATGTAGCAAACAGAGGTTTTATAACTCCATGTAACCAGTTAATAAACGCCATTAGCCGTCCACCACACTGGTGTCTGTGAGCTGGTGGCCCGAGCAGCCTGGCCGTGGCTGCCGTGTCGTTCCTGAACCAGGTCGCTACGCCTCAGCGGAGGCAGCACATGGGCCAGGCTTTTTTTCTGTGGTGCTGGTATGCTATGGGAAAGCAAGAGCATCTCAAGTGAGCTGCCTGCCAGTGCCTCTGCACTCACTGCACTCTGTTCTTGGACTCTTCTCTCCTGCTGTTGCATTCTCACTCTGTCTCTTGTATTTGCTCTTCTCATCTTGCCTCTTTAAGCTTTTGCCTGTCTGCACTGCATTCCTTGCCTGTAAAAGCAAAGGTGGTGGTGGCAGCATTGGAAATGAACAGCAAAGGAAAAAGAGAGACTCATTTCTCTCGGTCCTCAGCTGAAAAGGTTTGCAGTGCAGCCGAAATGCTCTTTACTTCTGAGCACATCCACTGCAGCAGCAGTCATTGTGGCTGGTTTGCAGGGGACAGTCTACACCAGCAGTTGCTGTTGCTCTTTGAAAAGCTGGCATGTCTTTCTTTAGAAAGGTGCTGCTCTGCTAGGGTTGGAGCAGCAGGCTCTTCCTCTCACTGTGTTCTGCCTTTACTCCACATTCCCCTGCAGAGGGAATCTTTGAGAGCTGTTTCCTTTCCTGTGTGATGAAATCCCATCACTGATTTTTGCCCTCCTGTTTCTGTTTTCTCCCTCAGTGTCTGCAAGGACTGGATTTTCTTCATTCCAACCATGTGGTGCACAGAGATGTGAAGAGCATCAACATCCTTCTCAGGAGCGATGGCTCTGTCAAGCTGGGTCAGTCTGTTCTTGGCCAGGTGCAGTGTTGCAGGGATGTGGGGTGTGGGGCTGCTTTGGAGTGACTGCCAGCCCCCCAAAAAATGGTGTTGGTGGCAGTGCAGGGACCCTGCCGTGAGCTGACCACATGGTTGCAAGGGGCACAGATGAATGGCAAGGAACAAGCAGTCCAGAGCGGCACTGCTCTGTGTGTGTCCTTTCCAGAGGGAGGGAGAGACAAGTCTAAAGCTTCAGGGGAACAAAAGCCACTGCTGGAGGCAGTGTGAAAAATGTGGGGATTTTTGAAGCAGCCAGTGCCATATTTCCTTGGCTAAAGTCCTGAGGAAACAGAGCAGGGACAGCTGTCCAGGACATTCAACAGCACATTCTCAAACTTCTACTGTGTAGAAAATGGGGTTGTCCCTGCCGCAGCTGTGGACTCCAGGACGGTGTATATAAATGTAGGCAAGAGATCTCTGTGAGATTAGGCTTTAAGAGAGGAGGTTTATTGTAAGGGATGTGAGGCCTTGCTCTGAGCCGCCAGCCGCAGCTCGTGGTAAGGCCCAGGAGGTGGGGGTAGGGAATGGAGAGAGCAAAGAGAGTAGAGAGAGAGGAGGCAAAGAGGCAAAGAGAGCAAAGAGAGCAAAGAGCGAGAAGAGGCAGAGAGTCAAAGAGGCCGGGCCCCCCCAGCAGCCCTCTGATAAGGGCTCCAGGTGGGCCGGGACAGGACCTGTGCCAATGGGGTTACAGATACCTGATACTTCAGGGGAGGGGTACAGGTATGGGATGAACCACTGGGGGGTGAGATAGGACATACCATTTGACCTCTGGGTCTGGCTGCAGGTGACCTCCAGCAGGTCATATAACTGTTTTCCTATACATCCAGTATCCAGTACATCTCAAACATCAAAACGTACTTTCAACTCTATCTCATTTACAGGTTTTACATTCTCAGGGTATAGGCAATCATATTTATAGGGTTTCTTGGCTTCATCCTCCCCAACATCTCCCCCGTTCTTATTAACAACTAAAACGCTAGACACTGTCTTACTCATTACTTTTTGCACACACTGAATTATGCAGGGGACTGCTACTAAAACTACAACTACTGCTATTAGAATAATCAAACCTATCTTACAAAGTTCCTTTAGCCAAGGTGCAAAGCTCAAACCGTTAAGCAAATTGTCAAGCCAAGATGAGTCATCTACTGTAATTTGGCTAGCTAAATCTCTCAATTCTTGCAATTGTTTATGAATGGAAACAGAGTGATCGGATAGATTCATGCAGCACAAACCTTCAAAATCCTCACAACCATGTCCATGTGCCAGAAGAAGGTAGTCAATGGCAGCTCTGTTTTGTAAAGTGGCATGTCTGATTGCCTCTTCATCTGTGAGCAAGTCACTGATTATAGTAGAGGTGGCATTTACCTCTTTGCTGAGCCAGCATCCTAACTTGTTTAGTTGTCTTAAGGCAATTGAGGAGCTTAGCTGAGGCAGAAAAATGCTTGTAGCAATTGATTTCCCTGAGCTCCAAGGATGGAAATCACTATCACAGTCGCTCTCATATTGATGTCCCCAGGAGGATCTAATCCTCCTGTTTTTCTTTTTGACTACTTTTTTGATACTGGGAGCAATTATTGTAAGTTGTCCCATTGCACAAGGACCACCATCTATTTTTGAAGGTATACCTTGCCAGGCCCTGTCTCCACAGATGAGCCAAATCCCTTTAGGGAATCGAATAGGAAGTTTGTTAAAATGATCTGCGTGGGGCTCATCATATATGAGAAGCTTGGTTCGATTGCACCAAGAAGTCACGTTGCTATAAACTGGGTGATAAGGGGTAACGTTTAAATGCGGGCCATTTTCTCCTCGAAAATGAAAGAAGTAACAAGTGCTCATAGTTAATGAGCCTAGGATTTCCAACTCTTGGAGGTCAGATTTATCAACTTTAGAATTATCAATATAAATTTGATGGTTTTGGCTGGGAGTTGGGGATATGTGGCGATCATCATATGGCCAGTATTTGTCAAAAGTAACATTGTCAAAACCTTCTGGAAGAGGCACTCCAACTAAACAGGTTGAAAAAGGTTTGTCAGGGCTTGTGGCAGATAGACAGATGGTGTCAGAGCCTGCAGACTTGGCTAAAGCAACCCAGACATTTGTCTTAGGTTGACTTACAGGTAAAGCTTGACTACAATAATTAAAACAAAAGAACAAAAGTAACATGCACTCGCGCAAATGATAAAACTCCAGTCTTTTCTTGGGCTGCTTTTGGTGGATCATCTTCTCCTGATGATTCTGCGCAGCTCAGGTCTGGGTGCTTGCTTCTTGGTTTGCAGCAGTGCTGGCTGATGTGGGGGTCTCAGCGGGCTTCGATGCGTGGTACGGTCTCACGTTCCTTGCTGGAATCCACCGGAGTCCTTTTTCTGTGGACACACACGCAAACCCCTTCCCCCATGTTATAAGATTGTATGGTCCTTCAATTTGTCCTGAATCTAGGTTTTTAATTAAAACTGGGGGGTGCTCCTTCAGTTTTGCTTTCTTATTGTTTAAGAAATGTCTATAAATGGGGGGGTCTGGCTCTTCTGCAGAGCTGTTCAGAAAATTATAAACATAGAGGGCTTTATTCAACCTCTTTTGAGGTGCAGCCTGGTCTTCTCCCCCTTTCTGTTGATCTAAAATGCGTTTTAAAGTTTGATGTGTTCTTTCTATCATTCCTTGACTCGTGGGAGAGTAAGGAATGCCAAATGTATGGCGAACACCCCAGTCATTCAGGAATGCAGCTAATTCTTGGGAGGTGTATGAAGGACCATTATCAGTTTTAATTTCTTGGGGGACACCTAAATAGGAGAAAGCTTGTGAAAAATGCTGGCAAACATGCTTAGCTGTTTCTCCTGTGTGAACAGAAGCAAAAACTGCATTTGAAAATGTGTCAATAGAGACATGGATATTTTTAAGTTTTCCAAAAGAGGGGTATTTAGTAACATCTGTTTGCCATTTCTGTAAACTTTCCAACCCCCTTGGGTTGGTGGCTCCTGAAGAGGGGAGAGGTTGAACCTGCTGACAGTTTGGGCAAGCCCGTACAATATTTTGTGCTTGTTCTAGGGTAATGTGAAAATCTCTTTTGATTGCTTGTGCATTTTGGTGAAAAAATGCATGACTCAGTTTGGCTTGTTCAACAGTGTTAGGCAAGGTGCTTGCAGCAAGCACCGAGGTAGAATCTTCAATGATTGCTGCACCCTCCTCATCAGATGTAGCTGATGCTAATGCATCAGCTCGTGCATTTCCCTCTGCCATAAATCCTGGAAGACCCAAATGAGCTCTAATGTGAGAAATAAAGTAAGGGTTAGTTCTATGTGATAAAATTTGATAGAGACAGGTGAGCCAAAGACACAACTTGTCGTTGTTCACATCCTTTAGAACAGATCCTTCAATTCTCTTAATAACATTAGCAACGTATGCCGAATCAGTGATCAGGTTGAAAGGTTCTGGGAAGAGCTGAAATGCTCTTACAACTGCTGCCAATTCAACAATTTGGGGAGAACCTTCAACTTTTTGAACATCTTGGTCCCAGGTTTTAGTATTTTTATTTTGCCATGTGACGACTGAATTGTGCGTTCGCCCTGACCCATCAGTGAAGATAGTGACGGCATCTAAAGGCTCTTCACTGATCAGGGGCTTTTCTTTGTAACATAATTTAGCTTTGATCATTTTGTGCTGGATAATGAATGGAACAAGTGCCTGGGAAATCAAGCAAGGCATACAGCAAGTCTTCTGACTTTTGCATTGCCCAATCAAAATAGGTTTTCTTCATGGGCAGATAGATAATTGCGAATTCACTACCTGCTATTGAAAGAAGCCTTGCTCTGCCTTTGATGATGATTTGAGACATCATTTCTAAAGGTGTGAGAATTGTCTTTGGCGACCTGTATGAGATAAAAACCCATTCAATTATTAACAGTGGATCTTTTTGAGAAGAATCCCATTGAAAGATGAGACCACACAGTCTCAGCTTTTCTCCTAAGATTGCAAGGAAAAAGGGTTTGTCAGGGACACAGCGGTGTGCTTGCCTGCTCTGCAGAGCACTAGTAATTTCCTCTAAGGCCTTGTGAGCCTTAGGAGTGAGGGATCTAGGTGATCTGATGTCATTATCCCCCTTCAACAAATCAAAGAGTGGAGCAAGTTCATCAGCTGTGATTCCTAGGACAGGTCTAACTCAGTTAATTTCTCCTAAAAGCTGCTGCAAGTCTTGCAAAGTGTGAACATCAGTTCGGATTTGTATCTTTTGAGGAGTGATGGACTGTTCTGTCAATTTCCAACCTAAGTATTTCCAGGGAGCAGTCTCTTGTATTTTTGATTCAGAGATTACCAGTCCACTCTTTTTGATTTCAGCAACAACACAATCACGAGTCATTTCCATTTGTTTTCTTGTTGGTGCTGCGATGAGCAAATCATCCATATAATGGAGAATAACTGATTGTGTGAACTGTTCACGGACTGGGGACAGTGCACGGGCTACAAAATATTGGCAGATAGTCGGCGAGTTTCTCATCCCTTGGGGTAATACGAGCCAATGATATCTTTGGAGTGGTTCTTGCAGGTTTGTGCTTGGGACAGAAAAAGCAAAACGAGGAGCATCATCTGGATGCAGTGGGATATTAAAAAAACAGTCTTTGAGATCTATGATTACAATTGGCCAGTCTCTCGGGATCATGGAAAGGTTGGGTAGGCCAGGTTGCAGAGGACCCATGTTCTCAATCACTGCATTGATCTTTCTGAGATCCTGTAACAATCGCCAGGTGTTGGAGGTTTTCTTATGAATTACAAACACAGGTGAGTTCCAGGGACTATTAGTGGGCTTGATGTGGCCTTTTTGCAGTTGCTCAGCTACTAGAGTTTTGAGGGCACTCAGCTTATTGTCTGGTAGGGGCCACTGGTCAACCCAGACAGGGGTGTCAGTTTTCCAGGTTAGCTTGAGAGTGCTGAGTGCTTTAGTGGCCCCTATGAAAAACCCAGTTCAATTTTGGCTCCCCATTGAGAAAGCAAGTCCCTTCCCCACACTGTGATGGGCTTTTGCACCACATAGGGACGAATTGATGCTTTCTTCTTATCTGGTCCTGTAATGCTGATTACAGATTCACTTTGCAGGCATGGAGTGACACCTCCGATGCCTGTGAGGGTACCTGGGGGAGTCACTAACTTCCAATCTCTTGGCCAATAGTAAGAAGAGACCACAGAGACATCTGCGCCAGTATCAATCATCCCTTTGATGTTAACTTGAAGCTTACCATTTGATAACTCACAAGTTAGCATCGGTCTTTGCTCACTTATGTGTTGAACCCATAGAACTTCAGGATTTTCAGGAGTGACGGGGAAACAGCGTGGTGGCATTTGGTCCATAGTTCCCATAGGCAAAGCTATGGCAATAGCTATGGGGGTTCTGGGAGGAATATGCAATGGGGGATAGCAGGCATTGGCTAACACTAGCAACTCTTCGTTGCAGTTAACAGACATCACACAAGGCAAAACAAGCAGTCCCAGAATGCTATTCCTTTCTTTGCCAACCACTAAAAAGTCTTGCCTATGTTGTGAAGGCCCAGTGATCCCTGTTGAGATGTAATCGTAGCCATCATCTTTTAGAAAGGTTGTTGGCTTGGAGGTTGCCAAGGTGCACCAGGTCCCTGGGGGTAGTAGGTTTGGGTCATTACTTGGGATTGTGCTGGTGATGAAGCGAAGAGCGTTTGGGTCGGGGTATTCACAAATTTTTCCTCGGGCGCTTGAGGCGCCATTACTTGTTTCTTCACGCGATGGCGCTGCGCGCTCCCCTTGGAGTTTTTTTGATTGTATTTTCTGCTGATGTCCTGTCTGGCTGGACACTGCCAGGCAGGATGCCTTCCTTTCTTACAGGTGGAGCAGCGATCTGGTGCCTGCACACTTCTTTTGATGTCTGGACAGTTCCTCATGATATGACCAGGTCGCTTGCAGAAGTAGCAAGGTCCTGAAGTCACAGTAGCTTGCATAACAGCCATGGTGTTGTCTTGTTGTGAGCTTAGATGTAGAGCGGCTAAAATTTCAGTAAGTTTCTGGTCTCGTGTTTCAGCTTGTGCTGCTTGTGCTGTAAGAGCCCTTTCAATTTTTTCTCCAATAGTTTTTCCAAGTTCATTTGCTTGAATCGTTGCTACATGCTGTGGGCTCCCTATTTGGTTACAGGCATCAATCATTTCAGGCACTGTGGGTCTCTCCTTTCCCAGGGCTTTGATTGCTCTTTTACATTCCGCACTTGCATTATTTTCAATAATGTCCCGTATCATTATTGGACGAGCTATATCATCACCACATTGTCTTTCTGCTGCTTGGATGACTCGATCCACAAATGTGGTAAATGGTTCAGATGAATCTTGACTAATTAGGTTGTAGGCTTTTTCAAAACTTCCCGCAGGCTGAATTTGTACAAAGGCTCTACGAGCCATCTTTTTGATGTCGTCTAGTGCTGTTCTGGGTAAGTTGACTTGATTATCATTCTGATCGTCAGGAGGGTCACCAGTTAGCTTAGACATAGTTAGGGTACGAAGGTCCACATCAGTACATTGTCTGTACATCTGCAGTACGTTTGTAAGCAACCTTCTCCATTTGAATTCCCACAGCATATATTGAGAATCTGTGAGAATTACACCAGCAAGGTTTTTGCAGTCATTTGGTGTAAGTGTATGTCCTTCCAGGGTGCTTTTTAACAGTTGTTTAAAATATGGAGAGCACATGCCACTGTCCTTTATTGCTTTTCTTAATTCCTTTATTTCCTGAGATGGAATAGGTGTCCATGTTCTAGGACCTCCAGCTTGCTGGCTGAATATCACAGGCATAGCTAGAGGATTTAAATTTTCTTCTTTGCATATTTCACGCGTGACTTCATGCCAGTCTGTCAGTTGAAGGTCCTCAGAACATTTCTGTGGACCTTCCAAAATCAGGATAGGTGGTGGTGGATCCTCAGATTTGAGAGAGCTGGCGGCTGCAAGAGCAAAACAGTTCTCTTTCTGTCCTGTATTTGTTAAATTGGCATGCCATCCTCCCCCTTCTTGTTGCAGGGTTTGTGTGCGAAGCTGTGGTCCTGTCATGCTTGGGCACGATGCAGGATGCGGTCGCAGAGGCAGGGATGCAGGAGGCACAGGCAGGGGTGGAGGAGGCACAGGCAGGGGTGCAGGTGGCACAGAACTTGTCAGTGGAGACATGTGAAAACAGCTTGGGAGCGCGGGAGGATTGGGCAGGCACGAAGCTGTTACTGTAGCACGTAGGTTCGGGGGTGGAAGAGGCGCAGAAGGACACACACAAGTCGCTGTAGAATCATGCAGCTGTTGTGCTGTGTGCGGAGCCATGGGCGGATGAAAGGCGGCTGGACGCTGTAGTCCTGAAGAGATGCTCGAAGGCTGTTGCATCAGGGGCCGTGGAGCTTGCGCGGCAGTGTGGACTATTTGCGATGGCAGTGTAAGAAGATCCGGCTGGGCGCAGGCGTCTGGATGGGTCGCGCCGTCAGGCTGTAACACGGGCGGCTGGGCAGCTTGGCGGCTTGACGCGAACTGCGCATGCGCGGGGCGCTCAGTCTCGGTGCTGGCAGGCA
>JAIXNV010000440.1:0-12846 GCA_020917445.1 Riparia riparia
CCCCGAACCCCCGGGAGGACCCGGGTGTTGGACACCGGGCAGAGGCTCCCCCGAACCCCCGGGAGGACCCGGGTGTTGGACACCGGGCAGAGGCTCCCCCGAACCCCCGGGAGGACCCGGGTGTTGGACACCGGGCAGAGGCTCCCCCGAACCCCCGGGGTCGGCGGGGCCGGGGTGGGTTGTGTTGTCCTGCACCGCTGACACCCGGAGCAGAGGTGGTGACACATCATGTGCCAGGCGGAACCCCGGTGGATGAAGGATGCCCCCGGGAGCTCTCGGTAGGCACCGAAGGCCTCAAACTTTTGTAGGCGAAAGCGAAGACGCGAGAATTGTTTCGGAAAACTCCTTCAAGGAAACTTGGTTCCAGCTCCCCAACGGCTGAACCCCCCCCTCCGGCCCGTGCTCCCGGGAGGGCGGCGGGGACACACCTTCCCACCCCGGCTGGGAATCATGAGCTCCTAGGGATGGAAAGTCACGAGAGGGACTGGGAGCTGCTCTGGTTCCACGGGGTGGCCTGATGGCCCGGAGATGACCTAACTCTGCAGGATCAAACTGGGCCCAGTCAAGGCCAATTGACTGGGAAGAGCCCCCGGCAGCGGGACCGGGTCGGAAGCAAAGCGGGTCCCAAACTGAGTGTGTCCTGTCACAGATTTATGTTCTTTTTCAAAGACATTCTGGAGCCAGGCCGGGATCTTTTGGCATCCAACTGACCTGGAAGCAGCTCTTAGGTTTTGCTTTCTTTTTTTTTTTTTTTTTTTCTTTTTTCCTCCTTCTTTTTCTTTGGTTGTTTTTGGTTTTTTTGTTTTTTTTTAATTATTATTATTCATGTTTGTACAATCTTCTGGATATTTTTTTCCCGAGAAGGAGTAAAAGGGAGTGTTGGAAACTAACAAACAGGATTAAAGCCCTGAGCGCTTAAGGAAAAAAAAACAGGTTAAGGAACTTAATCCAGGATGGATCTTCCGGAGCCCCAGCAGCTGGGAATGTTTGCGGAGAGCGAGCTGATGTCGGTGGGGATGGACACGTTCATCCACCGCATCGACTCCACCGAGGTCATTTACCAGCCCCGGCGCAAACGGGCCAAGCTCATCGGCAAGTACCTCATGGGAGACCTGCTGGGAGAGGGCTCCTACGGCAAAGTCAAGGAGATGCTGGACTCAGAGACCCTGTGCAGGAGAGCTGTGAAGATCCTGAAGAAGAAGAAGCTGCGCCGGATCCCCAACGGGGAGGCCAACGTGAAAAAGTGAGTAAAGAGTTGTGGGAGCTGAGGAGGTGAGCTTGGTCCTTGCTTGCCAGCTGAGCTCCTGTGTTGTTTTAGCTGGCAGCGTGGCTCTGCTGTGCAAGTGCTTCCTAATCCACGGGTATTTAGGAATCTCTTCCCTCTGAACAGCAGCCAGCGCTCTGGGTGAGGCTGGGCACGGGGAAGGGACAGGTTCCCAAGGACTGGGACAGTCTGGAATACACCCCTTTGGTGTAATTTACTGGATAAATTAGTGTTTCTTAAAGCAGTTCCTCTGTAAGGGCTCACCTTGCCCAGGTGGTGCTGCCTGGGAAAGGTGTAGGGACACAAACACACCTGGTGTCCTCACGGTCGGGGTTGTTCCTGTACCTGCCCAGGTGTGTTCCAAAGGCCCTGGAGCTCTCTGTGGTGGCAATTCCTTCTCCCACCCATGTGGAAGGCGCTTGGAACAGGATCCAGTATATGGGACACCCCGTGGACACAGGAAGTTTTGGGTTTTTTCCTTTCATTTCTAAGGTCCTTGGGAGGTAACTCAAGGCTCTCCCCAGCTGATTTCTATGGCTGTAAAATGGGGCCAAGGGTTGTCGGCTCTGTGTGCCTCTGACACACCTGGTTACTCAGGGCACAAAGCCCTCGTGGAAATGAACCCCAGGAGCAGCTGGATGTGGGGCTGGATCCGTGGGGCTGGTGTGGGAACTTTCCCTTCCCTGGACCTCGCAGCAGCTGCGTCCCAGCCCTGCCAGGAGCTGCTTATCAGCCGTGCAGGAGCTTCTGCAGCCCAAACAACCCATGAGGGTTTATCTGGGCTGGGAAGGAGAACTCTGAGGGGTCAAGGAGACTCTTGTGCTGTTCTGCTGCGGGTGAGCCCTGACCTGCAGAGTCCTGTGTCTGTCCCTCAGTTTGATTTCCCAGTTTAGCTGTGAGATATTTCACATCCTGTCCCAGCACTGCTGTCAGGGAACTCTCTCACATTGCCTTCCAACCCTTCTTGACAGCCTTGGCTGTGGAATAGTCACATCCCAAGGCTGGGACCTCCCTGTCTCTCCCTTCCTGGCTCGGGTTCAGGATGGAGCAAACTTGGTTAATGTGTAATGAAATGTTTCTTGTTTTTCTGGTGGAGGCTGAGTGCCCCGTCCCTGGGTCCCTCCACGGGCACATCCAGAGCTGCCACTGGGGAACGTGGAGATAGTTCCCTCCTTAGGGAAGCTTTTAATGTAAATTAGGTAAAAAGAGCTTGCCCACATCAGGAGAGTTCCCTGCTCTCAGAGCCATGGGAATGCTCCTGTGTCCTGAGGTGAACTCCGTGCAAGTTTTATTCATGCCCAGAGCGGAGCCGTGAGTATCAGATGGGTCATTAAGGGAGTTATTAAAAGGGGTTTTCTGTGGACGTTTCCTGGCTCAGCCCCACCTGCTCCTAAACATCAAGGCAGATTTTAGGCCTTGCCTTGTACCCAGGGGTTTACTCTAGTTCAAGTTCCTATTTCTGTTCCCTCTGCCCACCTATCCGTGTGCTTTATCTGCTGCTTCAGTGGGGAATTTTAAGGCAGACCTGTTGTATTTTGTGGTCCCCTGGTACTCTGAGCTTATCAGAACCCTTCAGCACTGCTGCGAGAGGAGTGAAAGCTGTGTCTGCTCCCAGTGTGGAGATATGTGACCAAACCCAGGTGTCTGAGTGGTCAGTGTGGGAGGAACAAAGTGCTGTGGGGTCTCCAGGGAGTGCTGGGCAGGACCCTCACACAGTGTTTAATGTCAACATGGCCAGACTCCACTGGAGCCTCGTTTTGGGCAACTGTGTTGGAGCAGCTTTGGGGAGTTTATGCCCAAAAACTGCTCCTGTGTGCACAGAACAGCAGGAAATCAGTTTGTGGGCTGGATCACACCACCACGTTCTGCTTTCTCTCTTGGAATCTGATCACTGAAGTGGTTTCCAGTGTTTCCTACCACACAGGGAAAAGCTGCACGTGAGGTTTGGGTTCTTGGGCAGAGGTGATTGAGTTACTGTGGTGGGCTCCTGCCTCTGCCCCCTCACAGCTGTGCTGATAGCGTGTCATCCAAGGAATTCCCTGGAAAACAATTCCTAGACTGTGGCCCTTGGGTGGTTCCACAAGCAGTAACACACAGGGAGTAGTGAGAGTGCAGTAATGAGCTGTGGAGGATTCTCCAGGTCTGAGATGGGCCTTGGGCACCTGGAGATGTTGGGCTGGAAACAGGATGTTAATGCCATCCTTGGGTCACTCCTTGTTGATATCCCAGGCCACAGCCTCATCCCTGCCCCAGCCCTGTCTCCTGGTGTTCTGGAGACACAGAAATTACAACTAAAATGTGTTTGAGACTTACATAAAATCAAATTATTTTTCTCTACCCCAAAATACTCCACTTCTGCCCCAGGAAAATGAGCCCTGAAGGGCTTTCCGAGTCCTGGAGAGGATGTTGAGGGCTTAAGCTTTTAACACACAGTTTCCTTAAATCTCTTGGGAGAGTCTTCATTTCTCTTTAGAGCAGGTGGAGGTGGCTCAGTCAGGCAGACACTGCTGGATCTCATCTTTGCAAAAAAAAAAAAAAAAAAAAAAAAAAAGGCAGGAAAACCTGGCAGCCTGTGGCTGCAGCAGCAGAGGTTTAATAATGCCGTGTGCTAATAGCCTGACACGTTAATTAAGTGTTTGGGGCTCTGTGGGATCCCAAGTGCCCTGTGCTGTACTTACCACCTCGGCAATTGCTCAGGTTGGAATTTGTGCTCCTTGGAATTCCTCGGAGGGTTAACCTGGGTTATGGGGCTGTGCTGTGACACTTTGTTCCTGGGGTCTGCAAATCCCAAACTGGGAACCTCCAAACAGGGACAGCTCTGCTAGGGAAGGACTTGCTGGGAGCCCAGGAGGTGTGGGCTCAGGTAGGAATGGGATGATCCCGTGTTCCCCACGGAGCTGCGTGGCTCAAGGATTTCCACTGCTGAGCTGGGTGTTTGCTTGGGCTGAGAGGTGAAATGCTCTCCGTGGAAGAGCACAGGTTGTGATGGATGTAGAGCTTGGAATGCCAGACATCCCTGCAGGAGCAGGATGTGGATGGATCCTTGGGAGTAGGAAAGAGAAAAAGCGACACCAAGATCTTCCTGGCACTTCCAGCCCTTGGGCTCACACAGTCCTGGAGCAGGTGCTGCACTTCCGAAGCTCTCAGGATGTTGTGGGAAGAACCTTGTGAACCAAAGGAAGGGAATTAATCTTTTGGCTGTGTTGCTGAGGTTTGTTTAGGCAGGAATGGCTGGGAACAAGCTGTAGGAAGAACACTGGATCTCGCAGTGGAAATGTCCAGGAAGGAGAGTCTGCTTTCCAGGCTGCCTTTGGCATCTTCCAAAATGGTGTGGCACATGGAACAAGGGGACAGCTTTGCTATTTACGGTTCTGAGCAACAACACCCCCTGTTATTTGCCAGAGCAGGTACCTTGCAGGGGATAAGTCTTAATCCACCAGGATGAGCTTAATGGATCTGACAGAGCTCAAGTTAGAAGGTCTTTTCCCTCCTTGTCTCCCTCCAAGGGGGTTGTTCTTGGAAGCGGGCCCTGCCCTCTGGCTGTCTGTCTGGTCACGCACTTGCAGTGGGCTGTGGTGGGGTTTTGTTGTTAGTTTTGGAAGAAGAAAATTCAAATTCAGGCCTGTTCTGAGGAGGTGAGACCTATGTTCTGCTGCTCGAGGGGTTTGCAAAGCGAAATGGGACGGGAGGTGACTGGGCTGGCTGTCCCTGCTCCTCAGGCATTCCAGAGCAAAAGAGGGGCTAAAAATAGAAGTAATCTTTCCTCTGGGAAAAGGGCGGCTTGGCCTCTGCCCCAGGGGTGGGGGCACTGCCCTGGCATTTCGGATTGGTTCTCAAAGTCCTCCTGGGGCGGGGGGGGAAATCCTTACAGAAATATGAGATATTTATTAGTCCGTTCAAGGTGGGAGGAATCAGTGTTTGTGCTTCCGAGCTGTATTACAGGGAATGAACTGGCGGGATCAGGGTTTTAAATGTGTTCCCGGCATTTGGGCCCTAAAGCAGTTGTGTTTGAGTGTGTTTGCTCCCCTCTGGCAGCCCTGGTTGGAGCCCTCAGCCCCCTCCCTCCATGCTGCAGGATCTCCTCAGCCCCACTCTGACACTGGCTGCAGTTCCTGTGCTAATTTAATCCACTTCAGCCCTTTGGTCATTCCTATAATTAGACTTGTCTGCCATGTCCACGGAACACTTGGGAGCTTTGCTGTGGTATCCTGGGTCTCTGCTCAGCTCTTGGTGGCTTCTTCTAAATCCAGAGTTGAGAAAAGAATCTCTGGCCTTAACTTTGGTAGTGAAATAATTCATACTGCTCAGGCATTCTTCAAAGATCAGTAAGGATTCTCCTCACACTCCTGCATGGGAGCAGCCTTTCCAAGGAGCAGCTCCTGGTTGTTGCTCAGCCTTTTTGCTGGCCCCAGCTCATTACTGGAGCTGCTAATTGTGCCCGTGAGGGGTTCTCGGCTGTCTTTGGGCAGGGGCTCTCACTTCCAAAGCTGTGCTCAGAATTCCTTGTGATGCTGCTTCCCAGAGGCTGAGCTGATGAAGTGTGACCACACTGCTTAAAGCACTCGCCAACATCGCTCTGGAAGGGAGCTGGGAAGGAGAATTTGGGAGCTCAGCACAGCCCAGGATGGAGCAGCAGCAGAACAAAGTGAAAAGCAGGACCTGCACTGCCAGGCGCCAACAGAACCACCCCGACCTGACTGTCCTGCTCTGCCTGTTTCCCCACAGCTGGCATCCAGTGGGATTTTGCAGGATGAGTTTAATGCAAAAGAGACTGAAATGTGGTTTGGGGCAGGTACAAAATCCCTGGAGACAAAGATCAGAAGGGGACACTCAAGGAGCTGGTCCCTGAGCCAAGGGAAGGCGGCTCCTCACTGTTTTACCTTATTTATTCCCCACAAACACAGGATTCAGCTCAGGTCTCTGAACCATTCAGTCAGGTTAATTTTGAGTGAAATGTTGGAAGAAATGGAGTTGGGAATAATCTTTTTAAACATAACTTTTTCCTTGTCTCTCCCTGCAGGGAAATCCAGCTCCTGCGGCGATTACGGCACAAAAACGTCATCCAGCTGGTGGATGTGTTGTACAACGAGGAGAAGCAGAAAATATATCCTTTTGCACGGGGCTGTTGATCAGGTTTGAGCTCCCGCTGTTCCCTGCTGTAGTTCTCCTTTTGGGGAAGGCCCTTTTGGATGTTTCTTAAGCTTAATTTTTTGCAGCTAGATTGCTTTCACTGCTATTAACCATCCTGCCCGCCTGGCAGACTTTCCACACAAACACAAATCCACACAGACACCGATCCAAGGTGATTTTATCCTCACTTTGCTGGATTTTGTGTGACTCTGCCACACAGACAGCACTTTGCCTGGAACCAGTGGGAAGGTTCCTGGACCTGATCCCTTGTAGCATGTGTTATAAATGGAAGCTTTTATTTTTTGACAGTGTTTTCTAACTGCTGTCTTCTTATTACAGTACTCCAGAAAAGGAGTAATTTAATTGTGTGCGTTAATTAGATCAAACACTCTGCCACCGGATCATTAGGATAAAGCAGTGTGACAACTTCTGCTTGTGCTGTGGCCTTGACAGAGCGAGGGGACTGTGAGTCAATTACTGATAGAGAGATCCTGTTTAATTAGGTAGAAGGGAGGAGGCAGTGTGGGGAAAAGGAGCCCGAGAGAGACATCGTGTGTTGGTACCAGGTGATGACAACCCAAAACCATCCCTGGGAAGTGGGATCTCTTCAAGGATGCTCCTTGCTGGACTTTCTGAGTCCAGAGTTGGTTTTCAGTGCCAGGACAGATTGACTTTGGTTTTTTTTAATCTTTATCTGCTCCTAACTCTCACAAAGTTTGTTCCTCCCCGTGCTGATTCTGGCAATGACTGGGGGAATTTGTTTTCACTGGAACTGGGAGCAGGAATTCATGCATGATTTTGTTCAAACCCTTCTCCAGCTCCCGGCTGGCTCGGCCTGTGCTGCATGTCCTGGGCTGTGGCAGAGCAGCCACAGAGGGAGCAGGTTTGGGAATGGATCCAGCAGAAAAGGGACTGTGTTCCCTGAGGCTGCCCTGGGAGCAGGGCCCTTAGTCATGCACAGGGCTCTGATGGTTCCTTGCAGGAGGCAGAGTCGGGGTTTTAAGGGGAGATGTCAACTTCCCCTTGGTGATAAAAAGATAAAAATCCTCATTTCCGGACCAAGCATTATGGGATTGGAGATTGGAGCTGTGGAAGGAAGGATTCTGTTCCCAGCTGAGTGTTATGTTGCTGGTGGAAGTGCACTGCAGGCTTGAGCTGTTTGTCATAGTCTCAGAATGGCTTGGGTTAAAAGGACATTAAAGCTCATCCCATTCCACCCCCTGCCATGGGCAGGGAAACCTTCCACTGTTCCATCTTGCTCCAAGCCCTGTCCTTGGACACTTCCAGGGATCCAGGAGCAGCCACAGCTTCTCAGGGAAACGCCTGCCAGGGCCTCACCATCCTTATAGCGAAGATTTTTTTCTCCTAATCTCCCATCTAACCCCCCCCTTTCTGTCAGTGTGAAGCAATTTCCCCTTGTCCTATCTCTGCATGCTCTTGTAAAAAAATCCCTCTCCATCTTTCTTGTAGGCTCCCTTCAGGTTAAGGCAGTGTTTGAGCAACTCATCTAAAAAAACCTTCAGTGTTTTTCTGGGGGGAAAAGGAAAGCTGTGGTAACTGGATTAAAAATATCAACGACTTTTAGTATTGAAGGGCTGTTTGCTGACCTGCTGTCGCTGAGAGTGCAGAGCTGATGGTGAATGGAGAGCTCATCCAGGCAGAAAATGAACCCAGTTCCACGAGCAGCATCCCAGGGATCCTGTTACCAGTGTGTACAGCTGAGTGTGGGAGCAGAACCCCCTGAGGAGGAGAGCTGAGAGCTTGGGGCACCTGTAATAGATCTGCTCCAGGCTGGAAGTCTGTTTTCTAATCTGGCTGATCAACCTGAAGTGGATCAGTGACCAGGGAGGGGTGAGGAGCAGCCTGGCTGTTAATGACACCCAGCCAGGCTGTCCTTGAGCCTCTTTGCTCCCCGGGAGCTGCTCTGGATTATCTGCCATCACTGCTATTCTCCTGACAGTGGGGGAGTTGATGTCTTCCACATCACTCTGGTAGGAGTAGTTCACAGACTTCTTCCAGAGTATGGAAGGGTAGGAATGAATTTTGTGAGTTCTTACTTCTGTTCTCGCTTTTATTGATTTACTGTGATTGGTTTAGTGTCTTTGTGCCTGTCCTAAAATCTTGTTTAGAGTAATTTAGGGTCTCTCAGAAGTGCAGCTCATGGGGATTGGAGCAGGAATTTAATGAGTTTTCAGTGTTTGGAGCTGCTAAATAGAACATGCTGGAAAGGGGCAGCAGAGTGTTCAGCCCAAATCCCCACACAGGGCAGGACTCTCCCTCCTGCCTCTTCTACCTCAGGTCGCTTCTTGGGACAAAAGTAACTTATTTTAGGCTTAGGTTAAGAAGACTCCTGCCTGGAGGAATAACTGACCATGCTGGGGATTGCAGAGGAGCCCTGGCAGCCTCTGCTCTGTCAGGACACTCCCCAGTGTCCCTGGGTCTGTTCTCCCAGGCCCCTCTGAGCCAGGCTTTGCCTTCAAAAGCCCAGGGAGAGGAGGAATCAGGCAATTACAGCTTCAGGCAGTCTGGTTCCCATTGTTTGGCCCCAGCATTAAAGATTACAGAGATAAAAACTGAAATATGCTGCAAGGGAACAAATGCTGCAAAGTGCCACCAGCCCTTGGCATTCTGTTGTAACTGTTTTTATCCATGTGGTTTCAAAAAGCTTCTCCCAACTCTCCAAGGATCCCTTTTCCTGCTACTGGAATACTCCACTGGAGCTGGGGATAGGCAGCAGCTGTTCCATGGAGCACACAGCTGGGCTCTTTGGAACAGGGAATGAGGAATAACCGACTTTGGGGAGGGTGGTGGGAGCTCACTGTCATCTCAGGTGCAGAACACCCAGGGCACTGGGGGAACGGGCACAGCTCTTGTGCCAGGGAGTTCCCAACTTTCTGTGCCCACTTCAGGGTATTTCCCAGTTCTCTGTCATGCCGGTGAGATCTCCAGCTTGAGTTCCCATCCTGTTCCAGGTCTGGTCACGGAGCTGCAGATGCTCATTTGGCAGAAGGATTTTCCTGTAGGTGCTTTCCTGTCCTTTGGGAGCTGGAGGAACATCCCTCAGTACCTGGGGAGTGGAGCTCTTCCCTCTGGGATGGGGCTGCTGCCCATCTGAGGAATGTTCAACTCTGAGGAGTGTTAACCCTGGAGCTTCCTTAACTCTGCCCTCACGTATATGGTGATGGAGTACTGTGTGTGTGGGATGCAGGAAATGCTGGACAGTGTCCCAGAAAAGAGGTTTCCAGTGTTTCAGGCTCACGGGTAAGTTCTGTTCCTCTCCTCACTGCGTCCTCTCGAGTGGAGAGCACGTTCTGCTCTGCTCAGGCTGAGTTTGCAAACCTGGCTTTGTGCAATGATTTCATATCTTACACCCATGCAAAAAAAAAAAAAAAAAAAAAAGTGAAAAGCTCTTGAAGTGGCCAGCAGGGATTGCCCTGAGATTCTGGGAGGAAAACCATCCTTCTGTAGATTTTTCTGTTATTTTTGTTTTACTTCCTGAGGTGCCCAACAGCTCCCCTTGGTCCCTGTACTCCTGCCTTGCCAAGGGGTGTGAGGGGGGAATCTCCTGCCTAAATGGAGGTCAAGCCACAATTCAGTGTCGAAAAAGACTTTAAAGGCCTTGGGATGGATTAGGGATTGGCAATATCCAGCAGGTATTGTCTGGTAGCTGGGGTAGTTAGCTGGGATAAGCTAGAGCCCCTTTCACTCCTCATGGAAAGAAACCTGAGAATTCTGGGAATAGATACAAAAACACTGTCAGGATCAAATCAGGGCAGAGCAGCAAATCTGTGGCAACTACGTAATTTTGTGGTCATATTTTAACTTTATTTTTAGAGATTTCTGAGGTTGCAGACAGCCTAAGTGAAATTCAGGCACATTAATATTATTTCTGGGTATTACGAGATGAAACACTTGCCTCTACAACTGCCAGGCTGTGTGTGGGTTACAATGACAGCCTAGAGTCTCTGACCACAGCAAAAATCTCCTTTCTACTGGCTAAAAGTGTTTGATCTTTTTTTTCCCCTCTGCCTCTCTCTGCAGGTACTTTTGTCAGCTTATAGATGGCTTAGAATACTTGCACAGCCAAGGGATTGTCCACAAGGATATAAAACCGGGGAACCTCCTGCTAACAACCAATGGGACACTAAAAATATCTGATTTAGGCGTAGCAGAGGTATGTGAGAAGCACAGCAAAGTCAGAATGGGACGTTCTAGATTGAGGTCACCTCTGTGGTGTCATTGATTTATTGTGCATTTAGGTTTTTGTTCTGTTGCACTTGCAGGGTGCTCTAAATGACTCTGAATATTTATTGCTATTGGCAAAGCACTTCTTTTGGTAGCAGCAGGAAACCTCTGCTCAGGAAGCACAGAGAAGGAAGATGTCAATCTTGGATGAGCCCAAAAGTGGGGGGAAATGGGGATAAGCTACAAAACCTTATCCTTGGGTTAAAAGGACAGAGACTGTCTTAGGTAGGAGAGGTGCAAGACTCATCACTGTGGCGTGTGGCTGCTGTGATGGCATGATCTCATCACCTGTAGATGTTCAGTGGATGAGTTTTCCCCTTTTGTTTCCCAGGTGGAACTTTTCCAAGAGTCAGTTTGTTTTCCTTGGAAGCCTGACACTGTTTGGTCTCTCCTGCCGCAGGCATTGCATCCGTTTGCGGAGGACGACACGTGCAGGACGAGCCAAGGGTCGCCAGCATTCCAGCCCCCAGAAATTGCCAATGGCCTTGACACCTTTTCAGGCTTTAAAGTCGACATCTGGTCTGCAGGGGTGACGCTGTGAGTGCCTAGGATCCCCCTTCACAACTTCATAACTAATGACACCCGCAGATAGCTTGGTCCTGATGGCCCAGCTCTGCCATCACCCCTCTTGTGTGGTGGGGGGAGCTGAGAGGGGCGTGCTGCTCGCTCCTGTGGGTGGGTCTGTGCTCCCCAGAGTACCTGCAGTTCTGCACAAGGGGATCTTTGCTCTCCAAGAGTGGCTCTGCAGCTGTTGCTCAGCCCCCAGAGGCACAGCCAGGGCAGTAACAGAAACCACAAGTATCTCCAGTGTTTATTTTTAAGTTTTTACTGTCCCAGACTGTCAGGGAGATGTCCTGGTGGTTTTGACCCCTGTGAATGAAAAGCTGTGAGGAAGGCAGGCTATGCTTAAAGAGGTTTTGCACATACTGCCAAATATTCCTCTTTCGGTTTCCTCTTGGCTGCTTTTGGCTCACGTAGTCAGGTAAGAACCGAGTACCTGTGTGCTGCTTCTCATCCTTCTCCTTCTGCCTTCACAGATACAACATCACAACGGGTCTCTACCCTTTTGAAGGGGATAATATCTATAAATTATTTGAAAACATCGGGAAAGGCGACTACACAATTCCAGAGGATTGTGGTCCTCCACTCTCAGACTTATTGAGAGGTGAGTCTTCTTCCCCGCTGGTTCCCAAAGGATGACACTTAGAGATGCAGCAACTCCTCAGCTTGCACAGTGCATGGGATCCTGTTAGTCAGGGGGGTTATAACAGCCTTACAAGACTGGCAGATGTTCAGCACTGGCGTTTTCCTGAGATCCACTAACCCCCTGCACGCTGTGTAGAGTTGGTTCTTGCATTGTTTCCTGTGCTCTGAGAAGCTTTTACATCTAAAGGCAAAGCCCACAAGAGGTTAAATTTAAAATGGCGTAACAGCATTGATGCAGGTTTGGACAGTGAGAGCACTCAGATGCTGTGTCCAAGCTGTTCCTAATGTCACACACTGAGTACTCAGGATCTGCTGTCCCTCCTCATCAACCTCTGCTCTTGTCTCAGTCCCATTTGTCTCCTTTCCCCCAAATTCAGAGCTGCGGGATATTGGAGCAGCGCCCAGTTTCACAGCAGGGCTGGGATAGGGCCAGGAGTGGCACTTCCTGGGGAGAAAGTTGTGGGGTTTTTTGTTGTTTTTGTTTTTTTAAATTCCTGTCACTTATTGCAGCAGTTTGAGGTTTACTGCTGAACAGTCTCTGCCTGTGGAATCTGAGTGGTCAGGCAGGGCAGCAGCTTGCTGTGCACAGCAGGCAGCCTGGTGAGCCCCTTGAGCAGGAGCTGGGGTGTGATTCCAGCCTGTGGGAGAGCCTGACCGGCATTCCCAGTGTGCCTCCTGGGCAGCAAAACAGCCGGTGCAGCCACGATCCCCAGCCCTCAGCAGGCTCATCCTCATCCTCTCTCTTCAGCTCTTTGTGAGGAATCAGCCCCCAAATCTGAGATGTTTGTCTTGTTTCTCATTGATTTTTCCTGGTCCTAGTGCTCTGTGGGGTTAGTGAGGGGCTGGGGGGCAGTGAGTGCCTCGCTGATGGCAGCGTGTCAACTCTGCAGGGCCCCGGGCTCGGTGCAGGGCCACAGCTGCAGGATCGGTGAAGGGACAAAGACTTGGAGCCAGGACACGGGCTCCGGGCTTGGAGCAGGGACACAGCTCCAGGATCGGTG